>CM067299.1:86337936-86621113 GCA_034231615.1 Meghimatium bilineatum
AACATTTTGAAATGTTATTTGTGAACTAGTGTTTCTATATTAACTATATTACTATATTGAATTCACAAACTTGTGATTTTTTTATTGCTAATGTCACAAATGTTTCCCTTAACAGATGAAAGAATTTTGCATTTGAGGCCAGACCAAGAAAAGGACAAGACATATTTCACAGACAAAGAAGTAAGCAATCTCAGTAGAACAAAGATCAATTACCTTTCAGCCCTCTGTAGGATAAAATTTCAATGAAAAAAATAAATACATGCATAGCAATTGAGCTAACACACTCACTAAACTAATATCTTGGAATCCAAAGATCTAGGAAGAAACACCAAACTAAAGCTATTAAACTCCTGTATTATCTCAGTATTAACATATGGAAGTGACACTGGAAATCAACTCAAGCAACAGACCAAAAATTAAACAGCTTCAGAAAAAAATGTCTCAGGAAACTAATGAACATAAAATGGAGCGATTTCATCACAAATGGTGATTTAAGTAATAAAACATGCAAAGAATATTTGTCAAACGTCATAAGAAAATGCAGATGGAAGTACCTGGGTCACATTTTAAGACTAGATGAAAACAGAATAAAACAACAAGCCTTTATGTAGACACCTGAGGGTAAAAGAAAATGAGAAAGGCCTAAAGCAACCATAACAAGCACCATACTTAAAGAAGGGGAAATAATAGGCTGTAAGACCATACAAGAACTAAAACTGCAGGTAGCGGACCGCAGCACATGGAGAATCAAAGCCTCTGCTGTAAGTGCCGTCAGCAGCACAAAAGGAACAAACTAACTAGCACCTGTAGAGCACAGGTGTTCAACATATCTTCCATCTTTATTTTTTGTGTGTGCTGCTTAACAGTCTCCTGCTTTAAATATCCATCATGTATTGATTTTCTTATATCAGATGGTTCATATGGTAGAGGTCAAGCATAGATAGGACACTCTAGTCCAATAGTGCAATCTACCTATGGGGGGGGGGGGGGGGGGAGGGAACCACTCAAACAAAGTAAGTCCACAGAAGTTAGAGCAAAACTAGCCTTTGGGTTTGGAGGAATCAGGTTCCTTCACATATCCTTGTAAACCGAGGGATGCAGAAAATAAGAGATTTATTTCCAGGATGTAGTTCAGAGAATGGAATGCGCTTTGTCATAGTTTACACCTTGGCTGTCAGAATCTGCACCTTTTATCTGACACATTCAAATTCAGCATGGCTTTTGGATTACTATGACTTGGATGGAACAGTCAACTCCACCCCAACACCTCTCATGACAAGCATGGCAGATAACAATGTCACTATTCTTTACTCCCTTTTTGGAGTACTACTATTTTTGCTACTTTCTTAGGCCCTGCACAGGTAATCCAGTCATTCCACATTTTTCCAAATCATACACTAAGTGTAACATAATCCATGCAGAGGTGGCAGTTTTAGAAATGTGTAACAATATTTTAGATATACTTTTATTTACTATATATATCTTTTGTTCTGTTTGAGTTACAAGTTTGCCTATGGTTTTCATAAGGTGTCTAGAATGCAGATATCTAGTCATTTATTTTTTTATTACCAGAAAAGATCTGATGATTACCATCAAATATATGGCTGAAATTTAATAGAATTTATTAAATTAATAGAAATGGCTTCAAATTTTCTAGTGGTAAAATCATTTATAAGTTGTACAAATTTGTTATCCTGAATTTTTTTTTCTGTTACAGACAGGAGTTGAATTGGAGTTGATAGAGCAGATGCCTCTTTTGGAATGGTTTGCAAATAACTACAAAAGTTTTGGTATGACATTTTTCTTATTGTTTGTCAGGTGAAATATTCAAATTGATATCACTATTCTTTTATAAATGACTACAAGATGTGTACATTCATGAGTGTATGTGGTTGTGAGTATTATTGAGTGCAACATAGACAAAGATGGAGGAACAGATAAACTATTAAAAAATAATTAAAGGTAAATAACAGCTGTTTGTGCACTAAGAAATAATTGAAATGCACCAAGATTCCTAATTGACTCATTTGAGCAGCCCAATATTTAAAGGAATGACTAAATCTAATTTGCATCCTCATACTGCATTATCACTTGAGACAAAAGAGCTGACCAAGGGGAAGTAGGGGAAATTGAGCAAATGATATAAGTGTCAATTATGAAGTAGAAAGAACAACCATAAACTGTCACTCTAAAATCAAAATTCGATAAATAGCACTGATCACAACAAGATCCATACCATCGACTTTCCAGGTATAATCATCATTTTAAACTATTATAGGTCATAACAGACTGAAACATCATCTGTATAAGAAATACAATATAGAGGTAACAAATATTTACATATGTGGCACTGGGACCATGAAGGTTGAACATTTATTGAAGATCTGCTTATTGTTTAACTCTTTATATCTGTAGGGGTTTTCCTATCCTGCTGTAATATATTTAGATAAAAGAATGAATGATTTATCAACTTACTAATACAATGAATATATCTAAGTGGTGATTTTATCGGCTTATCGAAAATAAAAGTTAATAATGAAAGTGGTAGCGTATGGGCCACTTTACATCTCACCTTCCACAAAAAATTGTATGGAGCCGCAGAATTATTTGAGAAGACCTTTTCTTTCATTCTTAAAAATCATTAATGTCAATATTTGAAAAGCAAAAGCTGAAGAAGATGGTAACAATTATTAATGATTATTATACATTTTCATTAATGGGTAATTTCACACAATAGAACTTAGGTGTGATAACAAATGAAAAAAAAACCAGAGAAGATAGCTAGTTGAACAAGAGCTAAAAAAAAGGTATTGGTGTTAAGACATAAATCTATCACCACCTATGAATGTTTTTATTGTAGCAGCGAGGAAAAATCAATGGTAGGCTACTAAACATTTATATTGCCTAGAAAATCAATACATAAAATGATGGTTTGATGACTATGTCCTGAATATAATATGGTACCTCTTGTTTTTTTAAAGGATCTTTTTATTGTCATATTTGATCAGCAGAGTTCTAACTACGAGGCGTGTTCAAATGAAAACGGGACTTGTGGATTTATTTAAAAAGTATCATACGCAATTTAATATTTTCAACGGAATTGAACAAAGCAACCACTTGTGAATAAGAATGCACCTGGGTTCATCAGAAAAAATCTCCGTATGCATTTAGGCAAGCATCCCACTGTTTAGGTAGACGTCGAATGCCGTCCGAGAAAAAGTTGCGTGGCTGTTCTCTGAACCATGTGGTCACCGCTGTCTTCACGTCTGCGTCGCTGTTGAATCGATGTCCCTTTAGTGCTTTCTTCAACGGTCCGAACAAATGGAAATCACACGGGGATAAATCGGGACTATAGGCTGGGTGATGAAGAACTTCCAATTCTTCTTTGCCAATGTTTCCTGCACAATTTTTGCGACGTGCGGACGAGCGTTGTCGTGGAGAAGAATCACACCTTGAGAAAGTCTGCCTGGTCGCTTAGCCTTGATGGCCTTATGCAGCTTGTCTAAAGTGTCTTTATAATGGGCGGCATTGATGTTGACACCAGGTTCCTTAAAATCAGTCAACAAAAGCCCTTCATGGTCAAAAAATGCAGTCACCATAACCTTCCCAGCAGAAACCTCCGTCTTTAAACATACGCACCCACTCCATCACTCTGGTCCTCGACAAACATTTGTCACCATATGCTGCCTTCATTCTCCGATGAATGTCTACTGCTTGACATCCTTCAAATGAAAGAAACTGGATCACAGCACGCTGATTCACTTTGGACGGGTTCGGAATCACACCGCCCATATTGTTAACAGTCTTCTGCAGCACATATGCATGCTGGGAAGATGAACACGTGACCGTATGTAAATTATTGGATACTCATTACTAGTGCAAAATGTCATCAATATCAGTGCGCTCTATCACGCGTGGTGTAACAAGTCCCGTTTTCATTTGAACACGCCTCGTAAATGCAAGTTTTATGTAATTATTATTTTGTTTGTATGCTTGTTTAGGAGCAACTCTTGAGATCATTACTGACAAGTCACAGGAAGGAGCCCAGTTTGTTAAAGGCTTTGGTGGTATAGGAGGTAAGTTAATCAATTTAAATCTAATGTTGCCATTATTTAATGTTATTAAGCATACTATGTTAAGCCAAGCCAAAGAATACACTACAGCCTCCTGAAAGATATTGCAGACGACCGACTTAAAACAATTGTTGATGATTTCAACACAAGTCTGAAAACAGGATGCGTGCCAGAAGTCTGGCTACACAGCTACCTTCTCTCCCAGGCAAAGATACCAACGATATTAAGAGTTATCATATCATCACCTTAGAAAATGCTTATGGCAAGTTGCTGGAGGACGGGCTAGAAGACGGGCCTTCAATTTGGAAAATAGAGACTTACTTCCTGACACTCTAGGTGCATACAGACCGGGGAGAGATACGGCCACAAATATGGCAATCCTTTCCTATGACATCTACGATGGCTTTCAGGCAAAGGAGGAAACAGTGGTCACCACAATCAACCTAGAAGATGCTTACAACGACGTCCGCTTCGGCCAGCTGATACATTTGCTAAGTGAACTCAGTATCGACTTGTGGATAATTCGATGCATAGCAATGGTGCTAATGTCTAGATCTGTTGCTCTGAGATTGGGATCCTGGACATCAGAGATCAGAACTATAGCACAGGGATCGCCACTATCACCTGTACTCTTTAACGTCTACATATAAAAAATAGCGCAGCGTCAGGAGGCTGGATCCAGCAGGATACTAACATAAACGGACGACCACCTGCTGTGTTCAAGCACGGCAGAAACAGAAGAGACATGATTGATGGCATCCAGAGTAATCTAGAATATTTGTCGCTCTCGTGCACTGACTACAAGGCAGTCATCATCCCACCAATGCAAAGATAATCTGGTTCTCGCTGAACAACAGACACAGTACTAGCAGCCACCTGCATGGGCAACAACATTGACATGGAACAGACGATGAAATATCTAGGCATCACTTTTGATAGAAGTCTATCTTTCACGAAACATGTGGACAATGTCATTCAGAAAGCTAGGAAGGGTGCCAGTGTAGTCAAAATCATGGCATCTGCAGAGATGCCACAACAAACTCTTTTTCAGATTATGCAGGCAGTGGTATTATCTGTGTTTGACTATGGTTTAGGTTTACTTACACTGTCGCAAACATAGGTGGATAGACTGGAGAGAGTTCAAAACAAGGCCATGAAAGCTGTCCTAGGATGCGCAAGAGATACACCTATTGCGCCATGAGGTTTGTCCTAGACCTACGAGCTTCAAAGCAAGACATAAAAGATCTCAGGTTAAAGAATACTTCAAGGTCGCCAATAATGATCATCACCACTTACACAAATCTCTAGACAACACAAAAGGAAGGCATATCAAGAGATGAAAGTCTTGGATGGCAGAAACAGAAGATATTCAGAGTTTGTGAGTTGGAGGAAGTGGGAAGAGGCTGTGAATAGGTGACATTTGGCAAGATAGAAAGTTATTGACAACAGTTGTGATACTGATGGGAAGAGAGCGCCATGACTGAGCTGCCAACAGAACAGAGGGAATGATCCAAGAACTCATACTGTTTAAACAGACGGCTCAGTAACACAAGAACCAAACAGGTGTTGTTGGGGTTTTGTGGCTTACCAAAATAGCAAGAAATTAGCTGAGAAGTCAGCTGCGTACACCACTACAACATCGAGTATGAGAATTGAAATAGAAGTGTTGACAGCAGCTCTCACTTAGCTGGCAACGCAACCACCAACAAACTCAGTGATTCTATCGGACATTCAAAGTATGCTGCGCAAAATAGAAAAGTGTATGATCAGAACTGAATGGGTCACTCTTTTCAAAAATGGGCAGAGCATTACATGGAACTACTATACTCAGCACACATGAGAACTCTTCTAATACTGACGCTGAAAGACAATAAAGGGTTTAGCGAATAGATAGATAGATACAATTTCACAACTGTAATTGATAAGTAAACTGATTTTACTTGCAGGTATTCTGCGATATCAAGTGGACTTCCAGGCTCTAGATCCACTTCATAAAGATCTATTATTTGACGACTATGATCTGGATGACTACTGAGTTTGCGTGAAAGATCCTGGTCACTCGGACTGGCCTTCACCATTTTCACCATTACTGAATCCAGCAAATTTTTGCCTCCGAAGGTTTATCTCTCTGATCAAGTGGTCTCCTGTTGTACATCCAGTTATATTAACAAATTTATGGATGCCTGGTGCTAGTACAGGAAAGTGATTTTTCAGTTTTTCACTGAAATTAATGAGAGTGCTCCTGATTATTGTACACAGCTTCAACCTTGAGCAATCTTTAGAAGTTGGGTTCCAGACAGAGCTAGATGACATCATTTAATTCTTACAATTCTTGATCAGTATGAAATCCATTCAAGGCTTGATATCTACTGCTAGCTATACAATGGTGTCAGAATGGAATAATTTTAAAAAATACAAAAGCCTAACCAAGATAATAAGCTTTGGAGATGTTTTCTTGATATTTTTTCTCTTATTATTATTTTATTTTATTAAATGATCTATGGTTTATTAAAGGCTTAAAATGTAATCATATGTATGATATAATTATTTATTTGTTGGAAAGCAGAACCTACAGATAGTGACAAAACATTCACTATAAGATTTATTGGGCTCCTTAAAAGTGAGCACATACTTTTAAAGATGATTTGTTAGATTATTGGTCTGGAAAAGCTTATTTGTGAAGAGATGATGATGTTCCTCCTACACAAGCGAAGATGAGCATTGACATGAAAAAAAACACAATAAAATGTGGTCCACAAGTAGAAAAAGCAAAAACATTTCTGATTGTCTCAATTGTTTTGGGTATTTGAGTTTGTGGATGTCTATTTGTGTCAGGAAAGTTATATTGCAGTGCGTGCAGAGGATCCAGAGTAGGAGAATTTTCGGGAAGTGATACAGCAGTGACAAATGTATATAAGAATATGTGTAGCATGAATTAACTGTGAGTGAAATTTATGAAATGGTGATGTATCCATTGATCATTAGATACTTAAGTTTTTTTTTGTTATGTGTTGATTACTCACAATGTTATTGTAAAATAAATATTTATTCAGTTTACAGTTGATTGAATAGCTTCAGCAGGGCATTATTTTTCAATATATGGCACTGTATGTCAATGTTATGAGAAATTCAAGAGTATAAAGGTTTAACAATGAGTAATAGGAAGCATAAAAATAGCTTCCATTAATGACTAAGATAAATATTATATACCTCTTGCCAATAGAGGATATGCTGGACCCAGAGATACCTTTAAGTTACTACTCACTGTATGGATTGCAAAGTCAATTTTAAGAATGCACATTTTTAAGAATGGCAATAAGCTGTTAACTGTAGATCAGTTCAACAGCAATTGGATATTGACAACATCAAGCCCCAGCTAAAAATGTGATAAATATAGAGGACAATCTCATAAATAGAGTAATAAATGGAGAGACACAGTTTGTTTGCACAAAATTTTATAGAAACTCTCACCAATAGATCAGTCTGTACAGTCACTATTTACCCATTTGACTAAGAATGGTATGCATGCTTTGAATCTTTCATAGTATGGACTGAGAAACAGGCAAGGTAACTGCCCTCATAAATTTAGTTGAACAAGACTTCAATATGTCTGCTGGTTAATTTTCGCACAGCTTACACCTGAATGAAGATGAAGAAATAGGTAAAGCACGTTAATTTATAACAGCAGTTTGTTTAGATTCTTACACTTAGCAGTTTGTTTTAGTTTTAATTTTTTGCTACCTTGTTGGAGGGATTTATGTTTTTGGCAATTAATTTTCACTGAATTAAAAAAAAATCTTTTTATTTGCAAGTTTCAACTTTTGATAAAGTTTTAACAGTAGATGGCTTACACAGTGAAATATATGCTAGTAGCTTAGGCACTGATAAATGTAGATTTAAATGTGGATTAAAAGACCCAGTTAAAAGTGTGAAATAATGGATACCATCTCACCAACTTATATGGAAATGATGAGTTTCAAACTCACACATGAAGAGGGAAAATTAACTTCTGATCTGAGTACATCCTATGTGGAAGTCATTAAGCTTGTACATATACCTAAAACTTGGCAAATAGATTGCTAGGGATCACCTGCATGATTGTCTGGGGGTAAGTGAACCATTCATCACCACTTCCTTCTTAATGTTACCTATTCTACCAAGGTCTGTCCTGCTCTCCCATAAGCATATATTTGTAATTTTGTCAAACAACTACAGATAAAGAATTCTACATATGCATGTATTTATGGGCACTTTCATCCTCCTAATATTTACAAGTTTCATGTTGAAGGGCACACCATTAGTGCCTGGTGGAGACAAAAGATGAATGATTAAAATGGAGACTGTTAGGGCACACCATCAAGAAGCCAGAAAACATAGCTAAACAAATGCTGGACTGAAACCCAGCAAAGAAAAGATCTACCATAGTTGAAAAAGCGAAGAACACCTGATGAAGAACAATAGAAGAGAACAGATTAATTGATATTTTGTGGACACAGTTGTTAAAGACAAACACTGAAATGGCTGGAGAATAACAGCTCCATGTTCTACTGTTGAGTCGAAAAAATTTGTAAGCGCTGACATCAAAGCTGACATCAAAAGCATTTTGAACATTGAAATAACTGCCAACTCACCTGTTTTTTTTTTCCACATAAATATCTTTAAATGTTGGTATATTCATTTAATGTATTAAATTAGGCATTTCCTGTACAGGACATTGCTTTCATCTATTGATTTTTTTAGGCACAATGAATAGTCGACTGGTCTAATTTTCTACCATTTAAAACTCACCCAAAACAATATATAAAAGCTATTTATAAGACATTACACAACACATTCTGTTCTCTGAACTAAATCCTGCTAATCTGCAGAGTTTGAGGAAGACAAATAATTAAGAATAGATTTCTTTTATAGTAACATGTTATCCGTTGTCTGCTCTCATACAACTAAATTGATTTCTTGAGTTCACAATCAGCACCAGGCTTTTCTCATTACATTTTAAAACTTTATATTTTCGTAAAATGGCACTGGATGATAATTGTGTTGTTTTCTGCTTTCCAATGAGAGGCTTCAAAGAGGAGATGGGTGACATCAGGTAAAATTCTTCCACTTGAAATTCTACCATTGGAATATTGGCATAATATGGGTCGTGTATTTTTGTGCGATTATCTCAAATATGGTACCTTTACGACCCTGATAGGTTATTGGCTTTACTATTATTTTTTAGAAGGCAGTATTTTAAATTGCAGATGTATTATACTTTTTGTTATACACACTAGACATATCAACTTATTGCACAATTGATAGTCCAAAGTGCTGGTTTTGTCTGAAATTTATCACTTGATCTTTCTTGGTAAGAAATCACATGTTTCCATTTGGGATTTTATACATAACTATAGTGGTTTCAAAATAATTGTTATCATCAGAAAATGTATATACAAACATGTTATATCTGCATATATGACTCTATATAAAGTTGTATAGGGACAGTTATCATATCCATCCTACCTTTCCTTTCCTCTAAAGCACTGATTCTCAAATTTTTCAAGTAGTGACCCACAACCCCATTTTATAGAAGCAATGTGACCTGCAACCCCAGTACATTTTTTTTAAAAGACTGCCTTTTCACCACTAGGATATTTCCATATTGTCACTCCCTCCATCACTAAGACAAGGGGAAGCAACTCCTCCAAATTGTTGATATGATGTTTTTTTTAAATGTATTTTCTTTAAAACTGTCTCAGACTTGGCACATCAACAGAAAAATGAAGTCTTGCACAAAACTATATCAGACATAATTTAATGCTTATATATTTAAAAAAAATAAACTGTCAAATTCAACATAATGTAGGGAAATACATTTTTTTAAAACCTTGGTGGTGCTGCTTAGCGAAGTCATATTGAGATGAAAATATTGAAATGTTTTCTCAAATCTCTTTTTTTCTGAAACATTGAACTCCAATACATGCCATAATCAGGCAGAATATGCCTGTATGATTTATGATAGCAATGAATATGATTTTATCAGACGTACAGTTCATATTTTACATTATGTACATTATACAGTAAGCAGAGTATAAATAAGTGTGGCATAATTTAGATGCCATCATGCTGCTAGGAAAATATACCTTGAAAAAAAATTGGCTAGCAACGCTTGATATATTGTAATATTGGTTGTATAATTTATTTCTGGAATGTCCATGATATATATGTTTCTTGAACATAGTCTTAAAAACAGCCAAGATGAAAGCAATCTCTATTCTGCACACTCACCCTTCCTCTGACAATGACACAAAGACTATTATGTCTGAGTTCATTTTTGTTTAGACCATTACCTGTAATCTTATACACTCTGATGATTATCACCATCATTACTAGATCTTTGCTGTTGATATTTTGTTTCACCTTTACTTTGTTATTGTTTTTGTCTTCTTGGCATTTAGGAATGAATTATACTTTCTTCTGTTATTTCAGTTGATAAACGCCTTTCGAGCTTTGTAAAATTAACATATCGGCATATATTTTTCCTTGCTTGAAATTTACTGTACTCTGATGTTATTAAATATTTTATTTTAAGATCCTCCATAAACATCTTCCTGTTAGCAGGATGTAAGTTTGTTGACCGAAATATTTTATGTCATGGTTTATAGTTTGGGTGCTATATTTTTGCCTGGTAGAAATGAATTTTTTAAAATCACTTTCTTTTCTGCAGAATTGTATAGCAACCCCATTCCTCTTCAACTACCTCTTACAACATACATGGCAGGTGTTACTATTGTTTGCAGTTTATTTTTGTGTATAATTTTATGTGTTGGTGTGATTTTTTTTCTGTATTGAGTGTTAAAAAATTGGAAAGTGTGTGTGTTTTGTAAGTAAATTGAATAATTTTTCTGAGCAGTTGATAGTCCCTTTCAGAAGTATTGTGTGAATGACAGGACTATATTCTTTATGATGATGATGATAGAACCTTGGGAGAGTATGGGTTTGTCACTCTTGTTCCCTACGCAAGGCAATAAAGTTTTACTGTAAGCTCTGGACTGGTGTTTCTTTGACATTCTTTTTTTGATAGGAAGGTTTACCAGAGCTTTTGCAAGTCTCCGATGATTGTTTATTCAGTGTTGGACAGTTTTCCACTACAGAGTGAACTTTGTGGTGAGTTTTTTTGCAATCTCTGCATGCTGAAAATAAAAAGGTTCATTCTCTCCCAGCAGTCCATGTGTGGTTTTTCTGCAGACTTTATATTGTATTTAAGATCATAGGGAAGAGTAGTCAACTCCACACTCAACCTCCTTAGTCACTCTTACAACATGTATGTTAGGCCACACTGTTACTATTTATTCTTTGCTTCCCTTTCAGCTCCAGTAGCACATGGATGTATATTCTCTGTAGATCATACGCAAATTAATAGTTCTCTTTCATAGCTTATTAAGTTGGAAATACATGTGCTGATACTGGGGTACTGTCTTGGTAAGCATGTTTAGGTTATAAAATCATTTATCGAGCCATAAAAATGTTATGTATATGCAGTTAATGGAACCAATCTTTTGGCATTCTTTGTGTCCATTCAGCAATGGATATAATAATAAAACTCATAACCCGTTAGTCATAGGGGTGTAAACATTTGGTGCAGAAATATTTCTGTGCATCTCTATTCTCTACTATCCTGATGAGTTTGGAAACTTCACACCCTGTCCAGTCCTTGATGTTATCTAGCCATATAACATGTAACCATATAATATATGATGGCTTTGGAAAATACAATAGTTGGTTGCTGATCTAGCAACTCATGGTATTTGACACAAATAAGGGTATTCAATGGCTCCTGCTTGGATGACGGATGACATAACCAGTTAATAATTTATATATATATATATATATATATATATATATATATATATATATATATATATATATATATATATATATATATATATATATATATATATATATATATATATATATATATATATATATATATATATATATATATATATATATATATATATATATATATATATATATATATATATATATATATTTATATATATATATATATCCTGTGCCACAGGAGTTTATGAAGTTTCACGATTATTAACAGTGGTTCTTGTTGACCCGCTAATACATTATGTCTATCATACACAAACACATTGATCTTATGTTCTCTGTAACAAATACCCAATATATATCTATAGCATTTATTTTCAAACGCCTGGATTCTTCTTTCTAAGCATAGTGTATGCATACTGATGGTTCTTGTGCCTCAATTCTTTGCATCTGCATTCAGCTCATTTATTATTTCCTCTTCTTTTTGTCATTGACCAGTGACTATTTAACATATCAATTCTAATTACATCTAGTAACATCTTGCAGGGCAGCAACAGACTCTCATATGAGCCCTTTTTAACCCTATGATTTTACCCATCATTCCAATTTCAGTTTGGCAATGTGTATGCATGTTAAAGGTTCTTATGGCTCATTATTTATGCATATTCTTTACATTGCCTTGCAGGTTCCTTCACTCTTCTAGTGTTACTTAAAATTCAAATTTCCTTTATTCACAGCGAAATTATTAACTGGTTATGTCATCCAAGCAGTAGCCATTGAATACCCTTGTTTGTGTCAAATACCATGAGTTGCTAGATCAGCAACTATTGTATTTTCCAAAGCCATCACTTTCCCACTGAAGCTAACATAATAGCTCCACCTCCTCTATCATTAACTTTTGCATGTTCAAGACAGTAGTTCCATTTACAAAACCTGAATGCTTGACACTTCTATCCATGACAACCACTCATGCTGTATCTATATATTTTGTATCTTTAGAATCATGTAAGCCAGATGTGTTAACTACTGTTTAATGCAGTCTCAGAAAAATATTTAAAATTGACTCAATTTTATAAGTTTATTTATGAATCTGTATGCATGTTTTGTGAATATACTTTTCCATTTGTGCCTATGCAAAAAATTTTCAAAATTCATAGGGAACTTTATTTTTAAAGGTCCAGAGTGATTTATTTAAAAGTCAGTTGTTTGTGTCCAACCAGGGTGAGAGGTCAGTACACTAAATTCCTACCGGTAGTTTGTTGGCCCAGGTTTGATTTACAGTCTAAATGTGCATTTTAAGATCAATAATATAATATAGAAGCATCAAGAATCTTTTATTATTAAAAAAAAAAAAAAGTAAATGGGATTTGAACCATGTCTGTATGGCACCTATTTGCCTTGTAACATGGGTCAACATATTTTTCATATTTGACCATACCACATCCCTAAAGAAGATGTGATTTTAGTCAAGACTTCCAACATGTATATTTTCAAGCTTCTATGAATATGAACCTGTCAATCGACACATAGACAACAATACACACACTTGCACAGGTATGTACATTTTTCAAAAACCAAAAACATTTCACATTAGTGCAGAGGGCCTCAGTACTATAAGACACAAATTAGGTCTTCTTGTAAACATAAATATGTAAACATAGACAAGTTTAGTTAAGATAAATAATATAATATAGAAACATCAAGGATTTATTATTATATAAAATATAATGCAGCAAATGGGATTTGAACCAGGTCCATTATTTATGTTTACAAGTCTATATGAATGCTGAAGAAGAAGAAGCTTAAGTCTAGAGAACATTATAGAACATCATACCATAAGATGGAACCATAAGAATAATATTTGTATTATCAAATAGTCCTCCATTTCCATGTGTTAATTTAGAAAACGAATGAACACAGTGACAAACTTTTCACATGAATATACAGTCGACTAACATACACAGTGTATATGGAACAAGTTTATATTCTTCTTCTTCTTTCGATCACTTAAAATAAAAATAAAACTGTATGCCAATGGTAAAAAAGATTTAACAAAAGTACAGCAATATGAACATGATGTATTTATGTGAAGTAGTTTATAAAATAAACAAAATAGCTTGAATTGCCAAATTCATTCAAAAGACTTATTAAGAAAAGAATGTGATGAGACAATTGACTAGATGGTTGACAGTATGAAGATCACACAAGCAATTAGTGTTATTAACAATCACATAAGAGGAGCACGATTTACTTATCCAATCCCTGGGGTTGCAAGCTTTCACTCTTTCTTACCTGTGCCAGGTGGCAGTAGGTGCATGTCTTGTTTCATGTTGGGGTTATTTTTTCTAGAGATCGCTTTCAAGTCCAGAGGGCTGATCCAACAAAGTAGGGTCTGGAACCAGGAACACCATTTTCCAACTGGTATGATGCTGCTTTGTCTTTGCTCTCTCAGACTCCCATCATGGGTAGTGGATCTGAGGTGTGCTTCATCACTTTTTTTTCCACCACCTACAGTCTGCAGACACACAAAATGTGTGCCATGTCTGCCAAATTTGGAAAGACATGTGGAATCGTCATGTCCTCAAACGAATGGTTTCACCTTCCTCCAGTTAATTTCCTGGGTTTCATTTCAAATACAGCATCAAACCAATGAGATCTTCACAGTCCAGGTCACAGGACCTAGGTTCTATGATGGAGTGCAATGCCACAAGTTAGACTGCCCTCTGCTCTAGGGGTGGGGGATGATCAACAACAGGACATTACGACAAAAAACATATAACTGCAAAGATAGAATGCTGGTACGGTTTTCACACCCCAAAAAAATCACTATGCAGCCATATCATCTTCTATAAATATAATGTTGCATGGTGATTGATCTTGTGGCCACTTGTGGTTGCCACCTGACCTTCCATATTCTGGTAGGAGGGCCTGGCCAGTTTTAGTTTCCAGCCTCTGGTGGCTGGGCTAAACCCCATCTCCACAACAAGGATCTGACCTCGATGGGGATAAGAGGAGCAACATTCCATTATATTTATGATCTTTAGGTATTATGTCTGTTGATTATCCTCGTTGCACACCGGACTTGTCCATAGGTGCTCAGATCTCCGCTTCAGTAAGTCTCTCAGGGTATAGCAGCTGATGGTTCCGGTTCCATGCTGGTTCACTGCTCTTTTTGAAATCTTTGTCAGGGGTTCTCTATGGACCACGCCCATCATCACTCACAATTCGTGCATTCTCAATATTGACTCGTATTCATTCATCTCAAAATCCTCTGATCGTGGAAATCATTTTCAACAGGTATTCATATGCAAATATGGTGGACACATTATTGTAAAAGTAGTGCTGCAGCTATGCCTAATCAATTCACGGAATATGTGTCTGAAGTGCTAAAATGTATATTCTTGATACAGAATAATTAGTATGCTAACTGAGATCAAAAGATTTCATTCCTTTATAAAATTGGACATAATGAACAAATATAAAGTATATATTTGTTGGGTTCTAACCAAATATAACATCATGTGCCAAAAAATGATATTACTACATTAGTCAGCTAATCAGATATTACATTTATTTGAAGGCAAAGCTAGTGGAAAATGCTATAGAAACATCACTGGCAAATGAAATTAATGATTTTTTCATGTCCAGAATAAAGGAGGTGGACTTGACATGTATTATTGTCAGAAATTAGTGCTATTGTTTTTCTTAGAAGAATGTTTGTCAAACAACAGAGAACTGGAACTGTCATTTGTCATGCAATTGCTGATACACTCACACAAAAAAATGATTATCTGATGACTAACAAACTAAACAAGTATTGTGCAGATGTCAGAAATGGTCACCAATCCCTGAAATATTTTGTTTCATCTGCATAAATAATTTTACAGCTTTTACAAACTATGGTGTAAATAATATTGTGAGACTTGCATTTAAAATCATTGTCAGTAAATATGACTTTAGGGAATGATAGAAAATGAGCCTATGTTACATAGACATAACCAATGTTCACATTGAATTGTGCTGAAATGAAACATGGTTCCTGAGGCAGCTAAGGGTTATAATGTCCTTGCGATTTGTATAACACCTATACAAATTAGAGGAAAGCTGCACATGTTTGAAGATTAGACTGGAGAGAGGGAAGGCACTGACAAGGGAAAGACTATACATACAGTAGTGCTATAGAGATAAAAAGTTAATTTAAATGTTATAGCAATTGCAATTACAATTATAATTTATTATTATATAAAGGCTTTTTTGGTTGAAACCTACACTTTGTTACTGTACTTTTGTTAAACTGCCATGTTTGGTTTATCTCTTCCACTCATAAAATTTTGATTTTTAATCATATGTTCATCATACTTTACATACATTTTAAGAATATTTTGGTGTTTGGTTTTAATTTTACATAAAGTTAGTTGAGATGGGTAATACTGATCTATTATGTAAATAAATATACCTGATGAATTGAGACATACACTCATGTTATCTTTTATTTTTACATATGGAAGTGGAAGGTTGTAATAGTTAGTAAGTGTTAGTCATTGCTTTTTAGATAATTGAGTGAACCCATAGGTGCCCAGTCCCTTTAAAAAGATGATAAATGATATCTATATTAAACTTGTGAGGTTTCTGGTTATGCACAATTATGTTGTTGCTTCAAGGCAAACTCCATCAGAACTAAACTACACTGGTCAAACTTATATCAAAAAAATTATAAAATTGATTAAATAAATTTTACAGAGAGACTACAACAAAGAACAGATGGAACAGAACAGAACAATACTTGTCTTACTCCTCTTTTTATTTCTATGTATGGTGAGTAGCTGTTTTCACACCTTATTGATGCTGTTTATTCCCAATATATACCGGTATTTCTAATCAGCCTGTTATCTTTTCCATCTATGCCTATTTCTTGAAGACATTTGATTAATTTTTCATGTTGGACTCTGTCAAATGCTTAGCTGTAGTCTATGAAGCAAATATAAATATTTTTTTGGACTTCTATATATTTATCTATCACTGGTCGGATACTCAGATCAGCGACCAGCATCAAACGTATCTAATTGAGCTGATTACAACCATAAGTTTAATTGCTATTGTAATCTTCTGTCAGTGAACAAGTTACAGTGGAATCCAATAATAACAACATGGTCCTGACCGACAAAATATGTATGTACTAAAAAATTAATTCGTTATATACAGTATTATAAAAATTAAGAATAAATATAATTGGGGATTTTGAAAGATGTTATTTAGGGAAATTTGTTATAAAATGATGCAGTATGGAGGACTTCCACTACACAAGTAAGATCAACAGACTGTTTGACACCGTATCCAGAAGCAGTTAGTCTTTGTTTCTGAGAAATAACAAGTAATAAGTCTAACAGCAAATGTTAGAGTAAAAACAATCAGTTTTAAAAAGACGTTTGTTTTTGTGAAAATAGAAGTGAAAGTTATCTCGCATGTAGCAGTAACGTCTTTGGTTAACATAAAAATATCTGTTGGCGATATATAAAAATATCTTTAAATGGGCAATATATCTGTATTTGGTCGAAAAGAGTTAACTTCAATTTTTTTTAATATACAAAAAAATATTACAATGGTATCACAATAAAGTCATTGCATGCAAGTCGACTCTGGCTGGATTTCAGATCTATAAATACCAGTTCTTAAGGAATAATATTCGTTATTTTTGTGTGCCTTTCAACAATCATCAGTCAAAAGTGTAATACCTAGGCATAAGTGTAGCCATACAAAGTGTACATTGAATCTTTTATTTTGTGAATATTATTGCAAATTGTATTACTTCATTATATCTGAATCTAAGAACAAATGTCGACAGTGCAGTATTGGAATATTTGAAATATGGATTTATTTATTGGAATATTTGAAATATGGATTTATTTAATCTCCTACGAACCAATTATTACCTATGTGCTTGATTTGTCAAAAAGTATTTTCAAATGAAGCCTTCTAGGTTACAAGAGCATTTGACTAAGATGCATTCTGACAAAGAGGATGAAGATTTGTCTTGTTTTTAAATACCAGAAGAAAAGCATTTTAAGAGTCCAACTATATCTAAACATTTTGCGTCGTCTACTAAACAAGATACTGACTAATATAAGCTTCTTATATTTCATTATTAATTGCAAAGGCCGGAAAACAACACACTATTGGTGATGACTTAATCTTGCTAGCAGTAAAAGAAATTATAAACACTGTGCTTAATAAGCCAGCTTCAGAAAGCATCCGCAAAATTCCCTTGACCAATAATTCAGTGCAAAGAAGAAGCGATGGAAATGTGGGAAGACGTTGAAAAATCATTGAACGATTATTTTCAGACATGCCAATTATCCATTCAACTCGATGAATCAACTCTCCAAAAATAATGAAGCACTACTCTTATCATACATATGATTCATAAAAGATGAAAAAGTTGGTCAAAATTTACTATTTACTAAAAACTTGGAAGTGGACACAAAGGGAGAATATATATTTAATATCATGAATAAGTTTTTTTAAGAGAAAGACATTTCTATTCGTAATTTTTGTTTGCTGCTACTGATGGTACTCCAGCAATGACAGTGTGCCACAAGGGTTTCATATCGCTTTTGAAATAAGAAGTACCACATGTAGTCAATATATTCGTCAATATTTGGTTGCGAAAAGTTTAAGTGAAAGCGCATGCATACGTCGTTCCATTACGTTATTAGATCAGTCAACAAGACTTGAAGCAATTTATTGAGTGGATGATGATTTGAATCGTTTTCTGCTTCACACAGAAGTTCGCTGGCTTTCAAAAGGTATTTGTCTGAATAAGTTTTACAATTTGTTTGAACCAGTGCTAGAATTCCCAGAGACGACGGACTGGCAGTCATCCTGATTACATCCAAAAATGATATCACTTTTTTGACAGACCTATATAAAATATTTAATAAAGTCAATATACAATTAAAAGGTGATGCATTGAATTTAATTATAACAAAAGACATTATTGCCACTTTTGTGGGGAAACTTCTTCTGTTCAAGCGGAATCTAGACCGAGGGGAATATAGCCACTTTTCAAATTTATCAGCAGTGTCTTTCAAACAGAAAGATTTATTTACATACTGCCAAAACTTGGAGATTCTCCATGCTTATTTAAATGAACAATTCAATGATATTCTAAGTATGAATAGGCCTATACCAAATTGGGTTCTAGATTCTTTCTCATATGTAAACACATCAGGAGCATCACATTTAGAAGAGGAACTCATAGAACTCGCAACAAATGAAGAACTAACATTAAAATTCTGTAATGGATGCCAAAAGTTCTGGCTTCAGAAATCAATATCAACACTCTACCCTGTGTTATGGGAAATAGTGCAGCAATTATTAATTGCATTTCCATTTTCATATTTGGCTGAGCGTGGGTTTAGTGCTGTAGCGAATTTACTGTAAGAAAAGGAACCGATTACATAAGCCTATATCTGAGCGTGGCGATTTACAACTGTTTTTAACGAAAGTGGAACCAGATATAAAAAAAAACCTCTTTTATATCTGGTTCAAAAGATTTTCGGCGGAAAACTGTTATAAATGGGAGTGGTGGGGGCGGCGTTATAACATGTATGTCTTGCAAATGGGACGGTGGCCCAAAAAAGTTCGGGAACCTATGGTGTAGGCGATGGGTGCAATCATTAGAGGGCCACGTCTCTAGATAAGGGGGCCGACAGCGGGGTTTTCAGGGTTCAATCCCACCCCATTAGGAAATCAGACTATGCCTTTTAGACATAGGGGTTACGCTGAAAGGAAACGCTCCCCCACCCTCTAACAATTTTTTTCTTCAGAAAGGACTATTTTTTTAACTTAAAAAAAAGAAGGAATTATACGCGAAAATGAGCGCATTATCATTTTTGAAAAGGTTAATCCCTCTCCCTTCACGAATATGTGTATATAATCACTTGAGATGGCTAAACATTAGGTCTCAATTCGCAAAATCACTTTCTTCTTTGTTCCCGGACACACAAATATGGAGAGAAACAATGCTTGCCAAGTTGGCTCTGCTTCTATAACAGGTGGTCATCCAATGGGCATAGCGGACAGTCAATCTCTATAAGAGTGCACGATCTGAGGATTTTGAGGTCAATGAGCATGATATGTGGTTTTACAGAGGAATATTGAGAATACCATGGACATTTAAAAACGTTAAGAAGATATCTGAAAGAAGTAACTTAAAAAGAGAGTTGCTTACCCGCATCAGAGAGAGAGAGAGAGAGAGAGAGAGAGTCCACATGCTTTGGACACATTACGAGAAGAGGAAAGATGGAATATAATGTAACACAAGATACGTTTAAGAACAGCGGGCCAGCACCACACACCAAGGGCCACAAGAAGAGTATGAGTAACCAAATGGTCGGAGGGTGTCCGACAAAGTGGAGGGTACCGCAATAACCAAAGGAACAAATAGTAATGAAAAATAAGTTAAATAGGTTCCCATTTGGACCGATACATCGAAAAATTGTCTTGTTTTATTGCATGTTTTTATATACCTTTTCATCTATATTTATCCATAGTTAGGCAATCTTTAACTTATTTTGCATTACGAAGAGTATGAGTCAGTATCGAGAATGCCTGAAATAGGAGCGGAACTTAGGATTGGCGTATCACATAGCGAACACCTCACGGACATTTCGAAAAGAGCACTCAACCAACACAGAACATGAACTATCGCCGCTACACCCTGAGATGTGTATTGAATCTGTGATCTGAGCATCTATGGATGTGCCCGTCGGGAGAAGACGATAATCAACGTATCTAAAAGTTGTATATTAAGAATTAGAACAAATGACAATTCATTCATTTTCCTTTTACGCTGAAGTTAGGGCAGAAGTCAGATCTCTCCAATTCTGTCCTTTCAAAGCTATTCTGTGCAGTTCTTGAATAGTATGAATAGTGGTTGTTTTACTTTCTCTAAGTATTGTTCTTCTGAGTGTTTCTTTTGGTCTACTCCTTGCTCTTTTGCCTGTAGGTACCCATTCAAGAGATTGGTGGTGTATTTTGTTGGGTGTCTGCGTGTAGGACATGCCGGATGTAGAACCAACGGCGTTTTCTGATAACATCTGTGCTGAATTAACGTTAGGTAAACAAGCACAGGTGTGTAGAGAAATGTCCAACTACGGCATAAATATTTTGGGAATTAGTAAGTGTCGCTGGACTGGGTCCGGAAAAGTATACCTTCGAAATGACAACAAACACATTAATGACAGTTACACGATTAAAAAAAAACTAATAATAAAGGCAAATAGTCAAGCAAAATGAATTAAACAGGTTACTAAAACACTTACCTTGCCTATTAATAAAAAATATATAAAAAAGTATATATACAAAAACATACAATGAAACTAAACAGGACAATTCTCCACGTATCGGCTCAAATTGAACCTTTTTCAAGGGACAAACAACAGAAAACAACACAATAAAAACAAAATAGATGACTATATTTCATCAAGCCCCGTCTCCATAACGCAGGGATGGCAACGCATCTAGTAAAAGAGAAAATGCGTTCATTCATTATAAACAAACCGAAAGTGGGAAATTAGAGGTACTATAGATGTAGTTGGGATGTTTATAATGAGTGCAAGAATAATAAAAGAAAAAGATAAGAAAAATACCCCTTTTGTCACTTTAACAGACAGGCAGGTTTTAAGAATATAATCACAACAGGCAAGACTGAAGGGAACAGAGAGAGATGGGGACGTGAGAAAATATTCGTTTGACAACCTAGCAAGGCTTGGAAACAACGATCCTGATAACAATACTGTGAACAGAGAATCATGGTCACCTACGC
The DNA here is from genome assembly GCA_034231615.1 of Meghimatium bilineatum. NCBI lineage: Eukaryota > Metazoa > Mollusca > Gastropoda > Stylommatophora > Philomycidae > Meghimatium > Meghimatium bilineatum. The sequence goes on from CM067299.1 coordinate 86,359,657, forward strand.
CAACCAGAATGGCATATGATAATGATAGATGAGTAATGATGAGGTTGTGTGGTGGTGGGGTGAGTGGGTTTGGGGAAGGAAGGATACAAGAAGAATCATCATTTGAAAACGCATGGAATGAATGTGAAACCAAATATAGACATAAACATATATATAAAACCAAACCTAAACATACATAGAAATATATACACACACCAAGAGTTAAGAAATAAATATATAACAAAATGGACACATATGTGTGAAGGATACCCACACAAAATGCACAGGCATGTAAATGTATCCACACATAGGAAAGGGCTCACACCAGAATAGGCATACATATTGACACAGAATGGAGATACGTGCATTAACATAAACAAACGCTCACATAAATATACATATATATATACATAAATATGAACATGCATCCACATAAACACTTTCTCACATAAATAAAAACAATAACATGAACATTCGCACACATATAAACATATAAATATATTAATGTAAATATAAACATTCGTTCACATAAGGATAATTCTATAACAACTGCATATGTATATATACAAATGTGTGGCCCAAAGTAATTGTGTGGATACATAGAACCATGTAAAACAAAATGTATATACAAATAACTATACATGTGTGGGAACTCATCGAAGAGACAACTGCAATAACAACGAGGAAATCAAAATCAAAATATGTAAATGATTTAACAATAACAAAATGGCATTCCTTTGTACAAATGATGTAACAGCCCGTCACATCATGGTAGCTCTGATGTCTCTGTAACCGGTTCTTTACGTTGTTATACCGTTGATTTGCAACGTCAGTCCTTTGAATATCGTCTCATTTGTCATATGGGAGTTTTACAACCACACGTAATGAACATTAATCACCGTTTTGTTTGAGTACCCACCTTTTCTTTATACCCTCTACTCCCGTATTGCACTGATTCTTGTAATTATTTGTCTTTGTACACTTTCGTGAGTAATTATTTTTGTGTTTGCCGTACTTCTTTATATTTCCTTTATGTCTTCTTTCGTTTTTATATGTCAATATGTGATTATTTTGTACTCTAGTCAATCAATTGTACATTGGAATGCCATTTTGTTATTGTTCAATCATTTACATATTTTGATTTTGATTTCCTCGTTGTTATTGCAGTTGTCTCTTCGATGGGTGCCCACACATGTATAGTTATTTGTATATGAATTTTGTTTTACATGGTTCTATGTATCCACACAATTACTTTGGGCCACACATTTGTATGTATACATATGCAGTTGTTATAGAATTATCCTTATGTGAACGAACGTTTATATTTACATTAATATATGTATATGTTTCTATGTGTGCGAATGTTCATGTTATTGTTTTTATTTATGTGAGAAAGTGTTTATGTGGATGCATGTTCATATTTATGTATATATATATGTATATTTATGTGAGCGTTTGTTTATGTTAATGCACGTATCTCCATTCTGTGTCAATATGTATGCCTATTCTGGTGTGAGCCCTTTCCTATGTGTGGATACATTTACATACCTGTGCATTTTGTGTGGGTATCCTTCACACATCTGTGTCCATTTTGTTATATATTTATTTCTTAACTCTTGGTGTGTGTATACATTTCTATGTATGTTTAGGTTTGGTTTTATATACATATGTTTACGTCTATATTTGGTTTCACATTCATTCCATGCGTTTTCAAATGATGATTCTTCTTGTATCTTTCCTTCCCCAAACCCACTCACCCCACCACCACATCATTACTCATCTATCATTATCATATGCTATTTTGGTTGGCGTAGGTGACCATGGTTCTCTGTTCACAGTATTGTTATCAGGATCGTTGTTTCCAAGCCTTGCTAGGTTGTCAAACGAATATTTTCTCACGTCCCCATCTGTATCTGTTCCCTTCAGTCTTGCCTGTTGTACTATATTCTTAAAACCTGCCTGTCTGATAAAGTGACAAAAGGGGTATTTTTCTTATCTTTTTCTTTTATTATTCTTGCACTCATTATAAACATCCCATGTACATCTATATTGCCTCTAATTTCCCACTTTCGGTTTGTTTATAATGAATGAACGCATTTTCTCTTTTACTAGATGCGTTGCCATCCCTGCGTTATGGAGACGGGGCTTGATGAAATATAGTCATCTATTTTGTTTTTATTGTGTTGTTTTCTGTTGTTTGTCTCTTGAAAAAGGATCAATTTGAGCCGATACGTGGAGAATTGTCCTGTTTAGTTTTATTGTGTTTTTTTATATATACTTTTTAAAATATATTTTTATTAATAGGCAAGGTAAGTGTTTTAGTAACCTGTTTAATTCATTTTGCTTGACTATTTGTTCATTAAGTTTTGCTGCACCATACACTTTGTCGGACACTCTCTGACCATTTGATTATTTATATTAATAAAGTATGTATGCAGGCACGATTCCTTGTCAAAAACAATACTGCAGGGAACTGTCGAGGGTGGAAGAAGCAGAGGAGGAAAAATTAAGACATGGACAGACAACATCAAGGAATGGACAGGGCTAGATATTTCCACACTCATCCGTATCGCTGAGGATAGAATTCGCTGGAGGACTCTGTGTGCTGAAGCTTCCAATGTGGTACCCCTACGACCCTGAAGGGTTATGGGTTTTATTGAATTGAATTAATAAAGGCAAATAAGAATCGGAGTAGGCTCCCTTCCCATGTGTTAAAAATATGAAAACATTCTCATCGACAATGCGATTGTAGTAGTGGAGTTAACTTCACTAAACTTTCTCAATATCTTATGCATAGAAAGATAAACTATAATTTTGTCATCATAATTGTTTCCATATTTTATGTATAACGTAAGGAATATAAGCAGTTAAAATGGTTGACAAAATAGACTTTTCAGAGGTAAGTGAACTCCGAAAAATAAAGCAAATGTAAATCATGATTATCAATTATGAAAATAACATAACTTGTGTTGACAATTTATTATTTAATTTACACAATTAACCTAGTGAATAATTAAATTTCAATTCGGTAGGCCCTAGGCAGTTATAAAACCTTTGGGCTTTTGTTGTCCACTGATTGAAACAGGCACTCACTAAAAAAAGAGGCAAACTCATTAACTACCGATATCTCCTCTTTGCAGGTACTTGGACATTTTCAAAATAGTGCTATATAATATAATTACTAATAATATAGTTAGAAAGCCCTTAAAAATATTCGGAAAATATTCAATGATAACTCAACCAAGTCTGTACATCAACCCTGAAAAATGTTATGAATTTATTTCTAATTAATTTGACATCAAAACAATTTACAAGTCTTAGGCACATATAATTCATATATATATATAGTATACTATAGGAAAATATAAGTAAAACTTGTGACCACAAAATGTCGCCTAGCTGATAATAATTTCGGAATTATCTTAGTTATTTTCAATAATACAATTCACAAACTATACATTTTTGTGTTTGCGGAGACAAGATGCTTATGTTGATCAGATTTCTGGAATTTTCAGATGGACACAGAATTAATTGATATTAAAAATGGTGGCTAATTAGTATAATTATAATGAAAATAAATTAAATATCTATTAACTTTTACGACTCTGCGGTCGCAATAATGCGCCTATGAGAACAGCTCCATTGTGCCTGCAGGCGCAATCCCGCTACATAGGATATCGCCCGATTCCCGAGTACGGAACTTCACAAAGTAATGATCCCGTGACGTATAAAACACGCCAAACGACGCTAGGAATACGTCGCAGTTTAAAGGTCAAGTTACTTTACTCATTACGACTGCAAGAAGAGAGAAAACCGGCTGGTTTTGTCAGCAAATTTCTGGAATTTGCTGGTTTCGTTGAATTCGTTGGTCATTTTTTAGCCATATTTTACTATCAAATTGAGTACCACGTGGCATGGCTAAGTGATCGTGAATACATGTTTTAATTGTTGTTTTTTGTGTTTAATATGTTGTTATTTGATAAGAATGTTTGTGTAGTCGTTCAAAAAACAAAAAAAATATATATCAGGGGTGCCACATGTGTGCTTAGACAATAATTACGCTGCGTGTCGGTATAGGCCTAGTGTTTACCGGACGGACGTTATATGCAATTTCTTCACGTTTTATTAGTTTTTTAGTTCATCTTATACTAGTTTTGATATAAAACAATATATATACAATAAGTATAGGTATTTATGAGGATTTTATCAATGATTCCACGCATTGCTCAAGTATTAAGGTCGTCAAGAAGTTACATGTGCGATTTGAAAATTGCGTTTTGCGATTTCCCCCCGAATTTTCAACTTCACAACTTGCTCACAACTGTCATATCACACATACAACAACAACAAAAACATGACTATATTCACTATTCACTCCTTTATTTAGATATGCAAAAATTATTTTGATATCTTTTAAAATAAAAAAGTTATCACGTTTTCAAAACACCCACCATCAATAACGAAAATTTTCCAAAAAAGAATTCAGGCCCAAGGGGATGTTTCTTAATTTTTAATTCAGAGCCCTAATGGTTAAGCATAATAAAGTACCACAAAACTCTATGTTTTTGTATTCACAAAGACAAGACGCATCTGTTGATTACATTGCTGTGATTCTCAGATGTAGGTACAACTAATTAATATTCAAAATGTTGGCTAATTTGCATAATTTAAACAAATGTTGATATTTAAAAAAATTAGCTGCTGTTTTGGGCAATGTCCAACACTAATAAATGTTACATATATAAAAAGAAAAATGGTTAAAGAACTTAATAAACCTAGTTTTAAACATGACAAACGACGCCTTCACTAAATGTCACAAGAAATTTATAGCCTAAGCAAATTTTTCAAAACACGCTAATCCCAGATGTCAAGAAGACATAGGCCAACAAATATATTTGTTTGGTGTGTTATTAAATTAAAATATATAGTATGGAGCTTTTCTACTAGAGCATGGGGAAATACTGTAGATACTTCATTAGATCAGAAGAGTGGACAATACCATAGGTTCTGCCTTAGGTAAAACACCTGAACCGTTCTTAAGTCAGGAAGCCAGTTCACTAACAGAGCTACTTCTGCCCAGATGGATAAGACACAAGAATGACACATTAAAATCACCACATGAATACTCTCTAAATGCGGATAAGACTGGAAGAACATATAATATTGTGCATAAAAGAATTTGAAATTGCCTCCAGTGTAAATAGAGCCAGGTGCTTGAGGTTAAGGCACAACTGCCTCCAGTAAGACTGTTATCTAGAAGTGTCATGTGAACAGATGGGGGCCCTTGTTTGGCTTTTGTTTGGTCACTATTTATATACTTGGAGTCGCTGTTACTATTTCTGAGTGTACTACTTCTTTATCTTCTTCATACTTGTTTACATTTTTTTAATACCTTTAATTTTTGAAGCTTCCTAACCATTGTCACCTACATGACTAGTACTCTCTTTTATCTGTTTGTATTGTAGGTATCCTTTGCATGATAAATGCCTTGTAGTAGAGACAATGACAATGTTTTTTATAATTTTTAAGTGTATGTCTAATATTTAAGCTGTTGCATAGCCGCACACCTAAAGAGTGCAGCGCATTGAGGTTAGCACTCTGCGCCAAAATCTAGAACTAGGAACGTAAAAAATATCAAAGTTGTTACCTCAAGAGTAGTTTGTGCACTGATTTGTAGGTGCCCAAATCATAGTCTGATCCATGCATTCAGGAACATTTTTTATAGGGAATGCCAGTTCTGTCATGCAGATCAGTTGTGCGCAAAAATTCAAACAGGCGATAGAGATATAATATTATACAAAGTTAGATATCTAACAAACAGCTAAAAAGGCTAGCGAATTAGTTCTAGAGGGAAGTCAATGTTTTTCTAGGTTATATAATGAGAATTATATTAAATTTGAAAAACTCAATATCGGGCAAAATGGAAAGTCAAAATGTTGAAATATAACACTATGTAGAAAAGTTATTGATTATGAACTAACATAGTGATGATACTATGTTAGGATATACTATTCAAAATTTAAAAAATCATATTGTTTACTAATATTTCTCTGCAATCAGAGCTTCAGTGTTTGTCTTCATTACTGATATTTCAATCTTTGCCACTAATTGGTATAAATCTGTCTTCTGTAAGAATCTTTTATAATGCAATGATGCTTCTATGTTCTTTTTTTATGATCTATATCTTTTAACACTAGTTTAAAAATAAACATGTGAACGTTGTAAAATATATGTTCTATAGAATTAAATTAAAAAAACTGGAATGATTTATATTTGTTTGCAGGTGCCAAAAGACAGGGGTTATGACTCTGCATTTGAATCAGATTTTGAAGCAAAAGAAAGGAGGTAATATTTACACACATTTTGTCTCAGCAATCTTTCATATTCTCAGTTATACTGGTATCTATTTAAATTACAAGATTTAATACATATGACGCCAGTGAGTTGCTGGGACCTGAAAAGAGAGCCAAGAATAGGAATGATGTTTTTCATGCATGTTGTTAGAGGCGACTAAAGAGGTTTCAGGGGGAGTTGGCTGCCCATTTCATATAGGGTCAAAGTGACCCAAAAATTATGTTGAAGTCATGTCAGGACAAAAGGTACAAATATCGCACTTAAGCTGTAAACCATGACAGCACATTCTTTTCTCCTTACTATTTCCTGCTAATTTTCAAGAGTTTAATATAAATGCAGAAGAGCCAGAATATGTATGAAATAATAATGTAATATGTATATTTTTTTCTAGGAAGTCATATCAAGGTCTTGTTGCTGACAAAAAGAAACATGAAAAAGTTGCAAACAAGCGTCAGTTGGAGGAAGAACTAATTAAGTAAGTATGGGTTACACAAAGTCATGGATTTTTAGTGTCTTGTTTACAGGTGCATATTTTTTTTGAGGTACCTTTAATTTTGTTCTGTATGGGAGGATTATAAGGTTATTTAAGCATCGTAATTTGTATATTATGAACAAAAACTGTTCAGAAACATTTGAGATTTTACATTTTAACTTTTAACTAACAGATATATACTATACACATACTCACTCTCTCTCTCTCTGTGGTGTGTGTGCATGAATTTGTGAGAGAGAGAGCTTGCGAGTGTTATGTATGCTTTCACCTGTACTATTTATACAAATGTTTTTGATAAGCCGTATTCAACCAGCAGGCCTTACTTTGTCTACCATTAGTGTAAGTTATATTACTTTAAAAAATAGTAGAATATTGATAGAACAATGCCAAATAAATTGCATATGTTGCACTAAATTTTGTTTCTAACTTTTCAGAGAAGAGAGCAAGATTCACAGATTCCATGCTGTATCACTTGATGCTGTATCCTTACTGCATTCAGAAACACTTCTGCAATAAATATTTTATTTACTTAACTAATATATTTGAAGTTTCTCCTTGTATATGGCATTGTTTTTAAGCTTTGCCACACCTAATATGAATTATATACATCTTCCCCCACAATACGCCAATTTTTTAATGATTATTATGTAATATAAAATGACTGACTCACATGCTCAGACATCGAACACTTAGATGCAGGGATAGTTTGTTACATCCACTTTTTGAAATTCAGTTAGAAACATGTCCTTTTCTATGAGTGTGTAGATTTCTGATACGCCCTATTCTGGCCACAAAGGCACTTGTTAGGCATGGGATAATAATTTTAGATGGTGTTCTATCAACTCTTTCTTACTGGTTTCTGCTGTTGAGCTACTCAATTTTTCCTTTTTCACAATATACTGCACTTCTTCTTTTATTTGCAGAATGCAATGTAGCTCTTTTTCATGCAGCTTCTTCCCATGTGTAATAGTTTATGCCAAAGCTATTGGCAAAGGCTTTCAGTGAAGTCGTTAAAGTCTTTGTAGCACTTGTTTTGATCCCTTGAGAGAGAATGTCCATCTGCATTGCAAAGTAGAGAAGTATTTTTGTGAGTCTGTGATCTGGCAGACATAGTTAGTACATGACATGTCTAACTAATTTGTGACTGCATAAGAATAGTATCAATGCTAGAAATACCAGCTGCCAGAATACCAATGGTATTTATAATCTTATCTTGCCATTTGATGTGCACCTTTCAAACCAAATTATGTGGAAGTCTCTTTCTTCTTCTTCTTTGTTCCTTCATAAACTCCTGCAGATTAATAGAATGGAGTCTGGGTAACATAATGTGTTGTGTCATGGTTTACAGCTCGGCTGCAATATCTGCACCTTTTTGCCAGACACATCTGACTTCAGCATGGCTTCTGGGTCACTTTGACCCTCTATCTTCTTGTTCCCAGTTTAACATGTCATCACAGCAAGTTCGGTTTTCTTGATAAATGCTCCTGTGTTTGAAAGCTCCTTAGTGCTCCTATATAGCTTTCTGTGGATATTTATCGTTGTGGGTCAGTGCTCCTCCATTAACTGGTTTAGTTTAATGCAGTCTTTTTAACCCTCTATGGGATAAGACAGCCAATCCCACTCCCAAAACAAACTCCAGTGAAGGAAGAACTAAGGAGGTGGTGCTAGAGATAGATACATAGAGCATACATTAAGAACAATAGAAAGTATCGTAAGACAGGCATTGTTCAGAAACCCACAAAGATAGAAGATAAGAGAAAGACTAAGAAATACCCTGAGGAAATAATTAGATGTAGAGACATAAAGGCTTGGTAGAACACAGAACGAGCTAGAGATGACTAGTTGGAAGATAAGGTTTACTGAGAACCTTTGCTCTATGGGGAGCTAAAAGGTGTATAGATAGATAGAAACTAATCCCAGAAATATAAAAAAAATATCTCTTGAGCCATTGGACAGATAGCACAATTTCAACATTTGTGTGTGGTTGTAGTGTCCAACAATGAGTTTTTTGTAAAAATGTTTGATTTTGCTTGTTGCCCTGCTTAGTAAAATCATTATATTTTGTGTATTGTTCTGCTTATTCTCTGACATAACTATATATTTCAATGATTTCAGTACAATTTGTATAATATGTACAATATATTATTCTATTAATGTGCCTTAAATAAGTACAGTTCTCTCGCCACAAAGAGTATATTAATAACTACCTTCTGTACTATGGGGGCTCTAGAAAAGAAATCCATAGAGACACGTAAGTAGAATTAATCAAATAATTTGTATGTTTATTCTAGCTGGACAGATACTAAATGAATCTCAGAAAAAAATTTAAAATGAGCTAAATAACAATTTTATGTTGAACAAATACACAGAATTGATGTTTCTACTATTATTACATATATATTTGTTTCATGTAAAATTGTTAATTAATAGATTATATTTTGTTATATTATTTTTTAGTACTACATGGTGTGAAATACAAATGGATTTTGCACTAGTCTTGTACACTCCCAGGGCTAGTAAATAGCCAAGATTCTAAATGACACCTCTTGTGGGTTTCCTGGAAAAAGGTAGTTTGGAAATGTACAAAACACTTGGCTAATGTTTTGTGGGTTGTGTCTGGGCAGTGTTGACTGAGATGGAATAAGAATGAATGCAGAAAACAAATAATATCTCTGAATAGCACCTCTTGAATCCCAGCCGAAACACTGTTGCAGCATAATGAAGACTTGTTGACCTGGACAGCAAGATATGTCCCATAACTCACAAAAGTGAAAGTAGTGAGCGGTCTCAGGAGATAAGTTATTCTTTTTATAGTGTAAAGCCAGCACAGCACAGGGGGCAGCAGCAAGTTGAAAGGTTGAAAAGGTGTAGAGGATTCACTTCATTATACTCGGTTACGGATACGTAGTGCCGGCATATTATGAGGATGAAAAGTGATAGCCAGTATTGAGCGATCAGATGTATGTTTAATAGATGGTACGAGGGCCAAGAGCAGGAAATAGTAAGAACACATTGTAAAGCTGAAGACAGGATATCCTCAGGGTATAAGCGTCTACGAAAAAAATCCAGCATCTTATGAGCTTGAACCTGGAAATCAACATCGTCTTGGCAGAGACGACAAAGATGAAGCAGCTGAGAAAAAGGGAGGGCATGGATTGAGCCAATCCTTTATGGAAGCAAAGCATGGACAGTAAACAAAAGTGCCTAAGATAAGCTGGAGGCAGCTGAGATATAGTTTTTAAGAAGAATGATGAAAATTCCATAGATAGCCAAGAAAACTAATGTAGAAGTTCTTAGAGATGCTGGAGTAAAACGACAAATTATAGCAAAAATTAGAAGTAGACAATCAAGATTTTTTAGAGCATGTGATGAAGAAAGTAAAACTTGAACATTTAGTAACCACTGGAAAGATAAAAGGAAAAAAAGTTAAATTTCTGCATGGATTGTCACTGTGGCACAAAAAGAAGTCACCAACTGAACTTATTAACAACACAAGAGATAGAGAGTTGTGGAGAAACATGATTGCCTACGCCAATTGGTGTGGCACTTGATTGATTGATAGATAGATACTCATTGCCTATATAGGTATGGCACCAATTGGTATGGCACTTGATTGATTGATAGATAGATACTCATTGCCTTATGACAGATAGGATAGGATGGCTACAGGCTAGGGAAGCCCACCTGAATCAAAGACACACTGAAAACAGATGTGCTAGGTCTATATTTCACAACATACTTCATGCTGCCTGGGAAAATCATAAGAAATTCATTCTGGTTATTTGAGAGTAAATGCAAACAAACAAACACACTGTATAATACATAGTTTTATGCACTCTCAGTTATTCAACTACTGGGAAATAAATCAGTATAATGAAGATGTCTTGAAAGAGAGCTGCTTACTCATATCATTGACATTGGGGACACTCCCATAAGTGCACATTTGAGTTCTAACATCACATCCGCATATTATAGCAACTGTTTTTGGTGGTTGTAACAATGGGAGACACAGCTGAATTTCCTTAATTAAGATGGGTCAACCTAGAAGCAGTTTGTAGTCTAAGATTGTTTCCAATTAAAGTGAAAAATTGAACCTGGACTATCTGATTAGGTAGGCAGTACACTAACTACTGAGCTACCACGGCTCAATGTAACTAATGAGGACCTGCCATTTAGAAAAGATGTTTATTTGGTGCACTATTTAAGTATAGACTATTTATAAATTTTACAAATCTATGGATTTTTTGCTGATTTATCTGTGCAGATCAAGAGACAAAACAGACATGGATGTGGTCAGAGAACATCACCAGTTCTTGTGGGATGAGAATGAGGAAGATGACAAATGGTGAGTTTTTGTAATTAACGGATTCACTTCTAGGTAAATAACAACTCTCATCATCATGTGCCATTCCAGGCAATAATTTTTCTCCACAATATTCCATCTGCAATATTGTGTATTAACATTACTACTGACTTTCTGCTATTCCATGATGTCAAACTATCCAGTCCTCAATTTTGCTTATTGTAACAGTGTATTTCAAACCTTCTCTTCTCATGAAATAACTCTAGAATGTGTTTAAATTATCTCTATAGGGGCTGTCCATTAATTATGTCAATAATTAGGGAAGGAGAAGGGGTATGAAAATGTTTGACAGTTTACAAGAATGGGTATCGTTTAAAAAAACAACAACAAAAGTTGGCATCAGCATTACTGACTTTAGACACCAATTACATTGTTTGAGTAGAAACATTTTTCTAAAAAAACCAGGAAAAAAATCATGCAGTTTTTATTTACTGTGTTAACTAAATAAATTAAAGGGGGGGGGGGGTATTACATGTTTTGCGGCATAAATAACAGGGAATTATGAATTAATTCTTGATAGCTGTTAGCAAAGGGGGTGGGAGGAAAGGATAAAAAAAATTGATAAAATATTGTTAATTAATTTATGGACAACCCTGTAGCTCTGTTCTAACATCACAGGAATGTTCACAAGCATTATTTCAGTACATAATTATATTTACTATATAGTCATTCTTAAGCCGCTGGTTAAGCTGTATAAGTAAAAAGTAGAAAAATGTCTTATTTAAGTGATGTCCATTCTGTACATAAAATTTGAAGAATTCAGCAGGAGATTTAGGATATGATCACCTTTTGATGAACTGGAATTGTAAATGTTTGTGATGAAGGTACAGTAATTTTAACATTATTTAAAATTTCAATTTTTCAGGGAAAAAAAGCTTGCTAAGAAATACTATGATAAACTTTTCAAGGAGTATTGCATAGCAGACCTTAGCCGCTATAAGGAGAATAAGGTAAGCTCTTAACTCCTTCTTGTATTTCTTGCATATAATTAAAAAATATTTATTTAGGAAATGACATTGACATTGATTCAGATTGCCAACTGAAAGATGATACTCTTGGCCTGATTGATATTCAGCTTAGATTCTGTCCTTCTGTGTCATTTTGACTAAAAAAATACGAGATTTCATGGCTTGGAGTTGTCCATATTTTTTTTACTATAAACCACCTACATAGCTTGTAAAAACATGGTTTAGTTGAGTAAATTGAGTTAATTATGTAAGCATTAATAAATTTAAGTAAAATCATTTTATTTTTACAATAGAGAACACATCCTTAGGTAGGTTATTTCCAGAGTTACTAGAATATTCCTGACAGATCAATAGCTTTGAATAAATAGAGCCAAGGATCCAGATCTGAGGAACATCCAGAGTTAGATAAGAGGACATAATTATATAGTCCTTGAGAGACAGGATTAGAATTAAGTAAGGATATAAAGGTTGATAGGATCATCTAGTTAACTCTCTTCTGAATCCCAACACCTTATGATAGAAGGGGAGAGAGAAGGGGAGTAAGACTCGCAGGCATTGCCAAGAATCATGAACAAAATGGCATTCATTACATCTAAATCCTATTTGAATTATGTCGGTCAACAACATGAACTTCTAATTAAAAGATGTAAAAAAAAAAGAAAATATAAGAGGGAATAGGGAAGATAGAAGAAGCAACATTCAAAGTAGTTTTATTACAAATTGACAGGTAGGCCCTATAGCCTACTTACTTGAAAAATTTTCATAATAAGCAAGATTGTTAGTGAAAATTGCTAATATGTTGCCAGTTCCTAAAAGGAAGCAAAGAATATCAATACTGTTATCTGTCATGAATGTCATAAGAGATGACAGAAAGATTTTGGGGTGGAGTTGGCTGTCCCTTTCCACAGTCAATGTGGCCCAGAAGCCATGGTAAGTCTAGTGTGTCGGGCTGAAAGACGCATACATCACAACTGAGCTGTAAATTATGAAACTATGCATTATGTTCTCTGGACTACATCCTGCTAATCTGAAAGATCATTTTTTTCTAATTTCAGTTTGGAATGAGATGGAGGATAGAAAAAGAAGTAATTGATGGTAAAGGTAAGTAGTTAATTCATTATTTACTAGAATTATTCTTGTTATAAAATTGGGATAAACAGTAAATTGATTGAGACATTGTTTTGTGAATATTTATGAATTTTAATGTGTACTACCCACAAAGAAATTTGAAAATATCAGCTATCAAAAACATTGTCTGTAGCAAAGTGACAAATGTATGTGCTATATGATATTTTGGCACTATGGCAGAAGAAAATGTCTCATCATGGGACATATTCTTTCCAGATCATGGTCTTCTTTATGGATTCTCTGAACACTCCGTGATTCTGGGCGGGTTGACCTGCCTCACCTAGAGACAAGTTTAAGCAATCTGATATATTACTGCATCATCATCGCCTTGGGCACCCTACTTCCCCTGTTGCTGTTAACTCTGCCTTCAGCTATAAATCTTTCCATGCTATGTCTTTTTTATATGACAAATAAAATGTAGCTTTCTTAAGATGTTGTTAACCCTTTCACCACTATGTGATTTCCCTATTATCAATATAGATTGACAATAATAATATATATATTATATATTTAATATTGTCAATTCCCCCCATCACTAAGACAAGGGGCACAACTCCTCCAAATTAATGATATGATGATGATAATACATTTTCTTTCAAACTATTCATCATATCACACTCAAACTTGGCAGATCAACAGAAAAAGGAATAGCCTTGCATGAACCTATATCAAAGATAATTTAATACATATATATATTTTTTAAAATAAACTGTCAAATTCAACATAATGTGGGAAAATTTTCTTTTTATCTTGGGGGTGCTGAGTAGTGGAGTCATATTGAGATGAAAATATTGAGATATATTATCAAATATCCTTTTTTCCAAACAGGTTGATATGCCCAAAATGTTGAACCCATCATCTACTCCAATACATGCCTTACTCAAGCAGAATACACAAAACTCTCATCATAATATAAGTATTTAAAAAAAGACATTTTATTTCAATGGCAGTTACAGATATCCAGCACCTGTCTTCTTTCCTTGTTTATTTTGTTCGTTATGTTACATACAAATTTGTCTGATCGTCTGCGAATTGATAAACTCCTCGTTGACAATGATGATAAAGTATTCATAACGTGTGGCAATCTCATCTCAAAGGGCTCATGCCTTATGGCCCAGTGCCATTAAAATGGCATTATATTGTACAGGCCCAATGTTTTCTACAAAATTCTCAACCTCTACTTGAAAAATTACATAACCCCTGCGAAATTCGCAATGTCACAATTAGTACCACGGCACTTTCACAAAAGACTCACTGTATAGTCATATCGTCTAACAGTGGTTTACTGATGCATGTTGGTTGGTCTGATGAGCTTCTAGTTAGACCTTCTGCATGCTGGCATACAGATAATAAGAGAGAACATATGAAAAAACTGCTACAAGTAAGAAATGAAAATAGTATACACAGATTCATAATTTGTCTATCTACCTATTCATATAAAGAAGGAAGCAGAACATTTAACTGAATTTTTAACCAAGACATCTCTTATAATTTCAGGCCAGTTCATCTGTGGTAACAAAAAGTGTGAGGAAAAGGAGGGGCTCAGAAGTTGGGAAGTTAACTTTGGCTATGTGGAGCATGGAGAGAAGAAAAATGCCTTAGTGAAATTACGTCTATGTCCAGATTGTTCTTACAAATTAAATTATCACCAAAAGTAAGAATTTTTCTCTCTAGATGAGTGCACTTCACAATAGTATAAACATGCCAATCTGTTGATGTCCATAAAGAAAATTTAAGGAGTAATATGAATTAGTTTTTGTGTTAACTTCATGAAGGATTAAATATTCGATATGCATGAGATTAAAAATATATTTTATCATTCATCTATCAGTCATCAGGTCACATCATCAGTGGCTTTAATGAATTGTATATATTTTCATAGAGTTCTTGAAATTCATACTAGACCGAATGTCTTTTCTATAGAGCCAACAACATTGAAGGATGTCTTTTACAGTTTTTTGGGTGCCCATGTATTGCCAGTACAGAAATGGGAGCAAAGAATAGCAACACTGTTTACCATCCATGCATGTCGTATGAGGTAATTAAGGAGGTTTTAGGGTGGAGTTGGCTGTCCCATCCTATATTAGGGTCAAATATACCAAGAAACCATGCTGAGGTCAGATGTGTCAGGCTGAAAGGTACAGATATTGCAGCTAAACTGTAAACCACAACACAGCATGTTTTTTTATCTGGACTACATCCTACTAATCTGCAGGAGTTTGAGAATGAACACAGAAGAAGTTTCTGGACTCAGACCACATTTTGATCTCACTTATTTTAAGCTGTTTTTCATGTTATTTCTTAATCTATTGTAGCTTGTTTGGAGTCTGAAGATTAAGTATGTGACAGCATGTGGTAGGTGTCTTTTGTGTCTGCACTTGTGTGCCTGCCTCCACAGAATTTTAAATTATGCTTTCAAATACATTTGCGTAAATTTATAAAATTCACGAATATGGCCTGAAGAGATTTATTTGAAAATTGGTAGTAGACTAGTGAATTTTGCATGAAGTTTTAGAATAACCATAATCTTAAAGTATTTTTTACCCTTAGGGACTTCCATAAATTATTTCAACATTTAGGGTGCGGGGGTCTAAAAAGTTTTACATTTGTTGACGAGGAGAGGATGGGGCTTGATAAAAGTTGATGTCAATAATACTGTATACAATTTTTTTAATATTAAGGTAATCAGGTACATTTCAATAATTTCTAACAGAAGAAAAGAGGTGCTGATAAAAACTAAAGAAAAGTCTACAGAACCTGCATCTGGTGAAAAGTGTGGAAAAAAGTCTAGAAAAACTGGTAATATTAGTATGTTCTTGATTCATTAATTATAGTTTTCTGCTCCATATCTACAGGTTATTATTATTGTTGTTGGTTGGTTGGTTGCTGATTCAGCAGTCCATGGGCTCATGCCCTTTGACCCAATGCCATTAAAATGGCATTATATTGCTGGGAAGTCTGGATTTTCATCCCATCCCACCCCCGGCCAGAGCCAGAGAATAACTATCACATCACAGGAAGGTAGGTTTCAATCTATGCACTGCTCCAAGCCACTGTAGCCAAGATAGGGTTCACTGTGCTCATTCTCCACCACCAATTGACTACTGGTTATGCCAAACTTCTCTATTGCTCCAGGCATGCAACCAAATGTTCAAGTCAAAATGATTGTCATGTTCTGAGTCAATGTGCCTCTATGATAGGCCTCAACCATAGGAAAACACAGTGCTGTCAGTTTCCTCCTCCCCAGTGCTGAGCAGTACATATCTGACTTCCTTCCAACCACAGAGGGTTCATACATATATACAAATAACAAAAACACATTGCAACAACAAAATAAAAGCATGTAAAGCATAATTGTATAGATGACGTGTCATGAAGCTTCTATATGAAGATAACCTCAATATAATGGCATGTCATCTACTAAGGTTTTCTGTTGCATGGGTAGTTTGTCTATTGAGCCATTGGTGAGACCCGCAGACACAATGGTATGCGTATTATTATTGTTGTATTATATGTATACTTCTGTATAGAATACAATCCCGAACACAAATTTACTGTAAAGATTGTCATAACCACTGTGATACTTCAGAAATATGACAACCGTAGTGATAGTGTTACTAAAAATAGCTCACCCAGGAAAGTATGTTGTTCCAAAATGGCAGCCCCCCCGGGAAATACAGTCTATAGATGTCATTAATGAATATTTATCATGAAGAAATCAGTATTTTCGAAGGTGAAATTGTGTGATATATAGAAAATAATGTAAATCTAGGCCTAGCATTATAATAAATAGTATTTTTCACTTGAAATAATACTGGGAACTTTCAAATTCGTTCAGAAAGTGCAAACATTCATTATGATACATAGAAAGTTTCAAGGCTCTCGCACAAGCTCGATTTTATACAGACTTTTACAGATGTCAATGTGTTAAAAAATGCCATACACTCTCGGTAATGGGAGATAAGTATGCTCTAGATTGCTGGTCAGCAAAGTGTTAAAAAATAATTAATTTGTATAATTTAGTTTTTATATATTTTCAGCAATTTTCATGTTACCAGGTCTTGAAGTGTTCTTACTATATTGCTTGTCTTCAAGAAATATGACTTTAAGTTAGGAAGAGTTGTGCAAATCATCAACATCACTCTCTTCTTGATTCTTGATTAGAAACTGGCTTCACACCACGCGGGACATTCCCATAAGTGCTCCGCCCTCCACTCCAGCAGCCATCCCAGTGTATGTAGACTCATAGTTCCGGTCAGGTGTTGATTGTGTGATCTTCGGGACTTTCCAAAAAATTTACTTTTCCTCCCCTCACCTCTGAATACTCCCATTTCTAACATTCTCTGTATGTGTACGTTCTCAACCTCATTGACATCATCTGCATCTTGAAATGAATTTATTACTGCCTTTATTAAATCTGCTCTATCTCTTCTCAGCAATGTGCCGTCTATCGCCGCATTGCCTACCAGTAAGTCGGCTCTCTCGTTTCCTCTGACCCCAGCATGACCAGGGCAGAATATCCATGTAATGCTTTGGACAACTGAGTTGTTCAATAAGTCCCACCATTCTTCTCTTAGCATGAACTTTTCTATCTTGCGCAACATGCTTTGAGAGTCTGTGAGTATTACTGCGTGTATTGATGTATCAGTTATCAACCAATTAAGAGCTGCTGTAACTCCCTCTATCTCCATCCTCATGCTCGATGTGACAGTAGAATATGCTGAAGATTTCTCAACCAACTTCACGCCATTTCTGTAGGCAACAAAACCCCAACCGCTTTTATTTGTGTTTCTGCTAACAGATCCATCTGTGTATATAATTATGTCTTGTGGTTTCGAGTGTAGTTGGGCGAGTTCTTGCACTGCATCCTGAGCCCTGACTGCCGTCCATTTTCGACACGCTTTATCTAGTTGTATTATTACTTTAGTCAGTGATTTCTTCTCATTGTCTACCTCCACCCATTCACTGCCCTTTCCTATTTCTTCAATTCACATACTATTCGCAGTGTGTCTTCAACCTCTGCCATCCATGATCTGCCACGCTTAATACGTTTTCCCTTTGACTCATCTAGACGATGGTGTAATGGGTGGTGGTTGTATTCTGTCACTTTAAGGTACGACTTAACTTGTGCTACTTGATGTTGCACTCTAATGCTGGGGAGATCAAGCAGAAATCTCATAGCAGAGATGGGTGTATCTCTATTACACCCCAGTACCGCTCTCATTGCCTCATTTTGAACTTTTTCCAATCTATCGACTTGTGTCTGTGACAAAGTTAGTAGGCCGAGGCCATAATCTATTACAGATAGCACCACCACTTGCAGGAGCAGAAAAAGTACCTATTGCTGCATGTCGAAGGTTGCCATAACCTTGATAACACTGATCCCTCTTCTAGCCTTCTGAATCATATTTGTGACGTGCTTGTTGAATGAGAGACTTCTATCAAAGATTATTCCAAGATATTTAAGGTCCTGTTCTCTTTCAATGAATGAGCCCATGCAACTAACAGCTGGCAGTGTGTCATTAACCAGATTATTATTTAAGGAGTACCAGACGACCTTTGCTTTCGAGGGATTGATCACAGCGTTGTATGCTCTGCACCATATCGACAATTGATCTAGTCCATTTTGTACACTGTCAGCGATATCTCTTCTGTTCCTGCCCATGTTGTATAGTAGGATATTGTCAGCGTATGTTAGAACTCTACAATTGCTGGGAGTTTGCAATTGAGCAATTCTCAATGTATACACATTAAACAGTACTGGGGACAGAGGAGATCCTTGTGGCAGACCAGGTGCTATTTTTCTGATCTCAGATGTCCAGGATCCAAACCTCAGAGCGACTTTTCTACAGATTAGCACATTTGCTATCCAGCGTATGATCCAGGGGTGGATATCTTGTTCCCTTAGCATGTCGATGAGATGGGTGTAGCTAACTCTATTGTATGCATCTTCCAGGTCTATCGCTGCAACTGCAGATTCTTCTTTGTTCTGAAAACCTTCATAAACTTCATATGCAAGAACTGCTGCATTTGTGACTGTGTCTCGTCTAGGTCTGTATGCCCCTAGGTTATTTGGGAGAACGCCTTTTATCTCTAGTTCCCTGGTTATGCGTCTAGCCACAATTCATTCCAGAATCTTACCGTATGCATTCTGCAGTGTGATGATGCGATAACCGTTTATGTCCGTAGAATCTTTGCCTGGTTTTGGCACGGGTATAAGATAGCTATGTAGCCACTCCTCTGGTACTACTCCTGTTTTCAGACTCGTATTATAATCGTCTGTTATTTTAGCTAGCATATTCTCCTCAATGTCCTTGAGTAAGCTGTACCTGATTCCATCTGGACCTGGAGCGCCATCGGATGCATTCTTAATAGCCAGTTGCACTTCTTTAACATCTGCAAGCTGGTCTCTTGTTGAACATCATTTGAAATCAGTGGCAAGACGAATTGAGACGACTGGAAATGAAGTTAGATGCAGTGGATGATCATAGTTTTCAGTGTTTCTCACAATGCTCTATGCAGTCCACACCAAGTTGCTGGAATTCACCTTCATACTGGTGTGCAGATAAATTATCATGCCTCATACTTATAAATTTGCTGAAAATCAGACTTTACTCATAATGATTGAAAAGACCATCATGCTTTTGGAGACAGTCTCAGCATGACATCACCAACTGTATAACTTTCAAACAGGCTATCGGTAAGAATCTAGTAATCAGAGAGAAAACCACACATTCACCCTCTGTTTTCTTGACAAAATCACAAAAATCCTTCACCCCCACCCCAAACAAAATTATTGACTTTTTTTAAAGAAAAAAATACCCCTTTAACAAAGTCATATCAACGACCCTGAATGTTGGTTGATTGGTAGATTGTTTATCAAGATTTCTGTAACATGGCTAGAGCTCATAATGACAGAAAAGAAATCTGTCTTGTCAGAATAGTTTATCTGATAACTACCATGTATCTGCTCAGTAATATTCTTTAATACTCGATCTATTTTTAGGTTGAATAGCAGTCATGATGCAACATGGCCTTGTCTTACATCATACTTCCTTGGGAATGTTAAGTTTGAACTTTTCATGCTGCCAGACAAATCTTTGTAGTTAAAGAGATATTTCTTCTTCCTCATTCTCCACTCGAAGTCACATGCTGATATGAATTTCATAAATGAACTGTACTGGAGTCACCAGCCTAGAGACAGGGCTGTATAACTTGTCTGACAGAGCTGTTTCAGATGGCCATAGTATTCATCTTGTGGTGTCATACAGTTTTGCAAAATATGTGCTGTGTTTTCTGGAGATTAGTCCACATGAGCACATATTGGTGTCACTAACTCCAAGCTTCCAGTACACGTGTTGTTTGTGTTGAAAAGAGATATGATATTGACTACTTTCTTTGGTGTGCAGTAGGATCTTAAAATTATTAGTATCTTAAAAGTATCACTATGTCTGATGTCAAATTAATTTTGAAAAATTCACTAAGTTCTTACAGCAGTCTTGTAGTACAGCATAAAATGGGTATAGAGAAATAAAAAAGGATAATATGTTGAAAATCATGCAGATTATTTTCTATTTGCCTTCATTATTTTATATTATTTTATTGCTGACTTTTAATTCATGACAGTGATTGTGTATTTAAGGAAGTAAAATACTGCCTTGAAATAATATAATAATTATATGTGATATCTATAATTCAATATCTGTTGACCATATTTTTAATTTTTTAAATTTTTTTTATAATGTTCTATTAATTTATTTTGTTATGTTTTTTCATGATCATTTTCAATTTTATAGTGTACATAATTTTCCATCTATTGTGTGCTGTCATGAATTGCCATCAACTTTGTTTTTCTGAAGCTTTTAATTCTATTTGTGTTTTCGATATTGTATATATTTTATTCTGATGATATTGTCTCTCAAATACCTTGTTTTATATCAAACATCTTGATAATGTTTCATCTCATTTATGTCTACATATGTTGCAATTAATTATGCACATATTTATTTAGATGATGCATTGAGACCAAGTTCTTCAAGAGAAGATAATTTTAAGACCAAAAATAAACATACAAATGAAAACGATGATGCAGTGGAGGAGAATGAAAGTGAACTTTGGAGTAAGCCTTTAAAACAGGGAGAAGAAAAATCAAGGTCAGTAATGAATCTTCACAACTGTAGTATCTTTTATCAGGATCACTGTTGACATTTTGTCATACCATGATGTTACACTATCTCATATTTCTCTCATGTTGTTGTCCTCAGTCTCTTTTGCCTTTAATCTTTTCCATTGTAACTGTTCACCACGTCACCTGGTCTTGTAACTTGGCCACAAATTAAAATGGCCTCATTTTTATATTATTAAGCATTTAATTATTTCAGCAACTCCTCATTAGTTTTTCTGGCTGTTAGTGTAATCTCAATTTTCTTCTATAGAACCATATTTCTGTTGCCTCTAATATACATAAATTCATAGTTATATTCATAATTTCTTTCCATTTTAACATCCTCCACATAAATATTTATCTGTCCATTATTTATTTTAATCTTTTTTAATCAAACTTCAATACTCTTTGTTTTACATAGACTCACAAGTCATTCTCTTAATAAGTCACCCTGGTCATTCTCTGCTGTTGTTTTTATGAAAAATACATATCATTGTACTCCCTTTGCTAATTTGTTAATTTTTTAATGTTTTGTAATTTTAAAAAATATTATTTTAATGTTGTTTACTCATGATTACATCTTGTATTTTTTATCTTGCTCATGGTTACATTTTGTTCTTTACAATGCTCTTAGCTACACCTTGTTCATTTTTCAAGCTGTTCTATTAATATGTTTACCATTTCTTATCATGTTTAACATTTAAAAAATAATGTTTCCTACTTTGTTAGTACTTGGTTACTTGAGATGCAGAAACTGGTCAGCAAGAATTCTATGGAAGGTCACATGATTATGTGCATGAATGATTTGGTTGTTAGATGTATGCTTAGTGCTTGGGTTTTCACAACTTAGTGTGTAGGGAAGACCACCAAAGAGGAGAGTGCAGTGTTCACAATGACTGCAAGCAGCATGACTATGAAGGTTGTGACAGATTATGTTCTTGAACTGGATGGAGACAGAATGCATGATCAGAAAAACAAATGCAGGCTGTGTCTGTGAACAGTAGGGAGGTCAAAGTTGGAAAATGTCACATTCATTTTTGTGCCTGATCATTCAGGGCAATGAGATAACTAATAAGCTGGTGAGTTCTACCACTCTATTGAACTGTAGAGCAATGGACTGGTCTGACATACTGCTCTTCTTATGAAAAAGCACGAACAAACAAAATGAATGAGGGCAATCATTCTTTTTCATAATCATAATAAAAAAAGCTGATCTTGAAATGTGATTTGCCAGAAAGGAAGTTCATTGTGGGCTTACAAGAATGTTTGTCAGCTAACAACTATAATTGTCTGTCATCATGTAATTGTGGATATAATCAAAAGGAGATTGAAGCACCTATGGATTTGTCCTGTCTGCAATAATGACCATCTGACAACTAACTACTTTGTTATCATATTCTCATTTTAATATCACATTCATCAATGCAAAAGATGGGTTGTTGAAGGTCAGTTACAGCCAACTTTCGTTGCGGAGTTGGCACTTAATGGTGAATAATGATGAATATCACATTTACCATTTTATTATTTTGTAAGCTATTTTGTTATCATGTCTGTCAGTGGGCAGACATACACCACTACCACCTTGGGTATATTTTTATTAAATTTGTTGCTAACCATTTTATATATATATATATATATATATGTAGGGTGTCTATAAAGTCACTACACTGAAATAGAAAAGAAATATATGTACTCAATATTATGCCATTGAAAGTTATTTTGGTTTTTGTTTGGAACCTATGTTCCCTGTTTATTTCCCTTGGCTATGTTATAAATTTGTCATTTATTAATTTACACATAAATTTGGTTAAGGTTAGTTATGTAAAGCATAACTGACTCTAGAAAATGAATATTTAAATTAATTATTGATTTAATATTTTGATTAATTAATCCTAAAATAAGTAGGGAGACACTGGTTCCAAACCAGAACTTTTATTTCATTGTCCAGTGTGACTCAGCAGATTACTGTTAGATGTAGAGTTAACTTGTATTTGTTTCGCTGACCAAGAATGCAGCTAAGCGCTAAACAAAAAGAGTATTTGTGGTGCAACCAGTGGGGTAAATATATAGGAGACATTATAAAATTTGTGGTAACTTCAACCTGGTGCACAAATGCTAAAATTTGCTGTAGAAATAACTCTATTGTGCTACTGTGCTGCAGTTGTTTAAAAAAAAAAAAAATATTGTTGTGTCAATGACCAATGACATCACACAGATCCTGCATTAAATATCTACAGTTCATGTAAGGTAGTGTGACCAGTAATGTAAATGAATGCATAGTGGTTTTATGGACATCCTATATACTGTGGAGTCCACTTAAGTTGAACTTTGCTTAAGTCGTAATTTGCTTAAGTTGAACAGATCATGTTAGTCTCTGCTGTTTTCATTCTTTACTTTGTATTAAAATTCCTGTTAAGTCAAATTCGCTTAACTCGAATATTTGGATAAGTAGAACCTAAAAATGAATACCAATGACATAAATGTTGATGTTCAAGTTGAACTGTCATGAAAGAAACATTTTTTTGTCAGTCTGAAAAACAATGTGAAATCTCCTATCTATGAATATGATATTTCCCTACATACCCTCCACTTTTACAAGACCTTCGGACGGACAGAAATGATTGCATGCACTCATGCTTATTCTCCCTTACTTTTCATTGGTGATCTTTGTATATCGTGTCGCTAGGCAATGAAAATCACAGTAGATGTGGGATATGGCCTGAGATCATGGTGTAGTTGTAGGCTTGATATTATTTGTCATGATAGCAACAATGGCGGCCGAAAGCGTAGGTCTACTACTTTAACATTAAAACGATTGAGTTATTGGAAGAGGTTGAACATAGTGGGAAGAAGAAAGTGAATATAGCTAGGGAATATTTTTTTTAACAGATCAACATTTTCTGGCATTTTAAAGCATAAAGACCACTACAGAAAATTGTTTTCCGAATGTCAAATCAACAGTGACCGAGCTCGAACATCCATGTCCGATTTTGTTGATACGGCTCTTTTAAAATGATTCACTGAGCTTCGGAAACATTTATTGCCTTTAAGCAGGCTATATACAGATGTTTTTCTTAAACCAAATACTATTTGATTAATTAATTCCTACCGAAGACGGATGTGTCGGACCACCAGCACAACTAAAACGGCGACACAACGCATTTCCATTCTCTAGACTACATCCTTCTGGAAATCTATTAGGACCATGGTCCTGATACAAGATATCCAGTGGGAGTTTGAGAATGAATGCTGAAGAAGAAGAAGTTTAATTAATTTATAAATTCTCATATGATTGTATTGTTCTGCTTTCTAAAATACTGAAAAATTTCAATATTTCTAATATTGTATTGCTACATGTAGGCCTGTTTATTGTAATTGTTATCTTATGATATTTACCAAGTGGTACAATTGTTTTACTCACATGCTACTGCATGGCATACAGTAATAGTGTATATTCACAGTTCAGTCTGGATAAGTAGAATTCCTGATAAGTAGAACAATTTTCTTAGGTCACTATGAGTTCTACTTATATTCCAGATTCCACTGTATATATAGGCAATTTTATTCTTCTAAGATAAATGATAAGTTTCTTTCATTCTTTGTTTCAGGGATGATGAGTTTGATGACTACTTCTCAGGCATGTTTTTATAACACTTGGTCAAGAAAACAACAACAGATCATGCTCAGTGAATGTACAGGTCTAAATATGGTGATGATGTTTCTCCTTCTCAAGCAAAGATGAACATGGCACTGTATTATCAACATGTAGTGATGTCATTTATTGATTAAGAGCCGACATCACTGCACTCCAGACAAACCCATGGTGGTCAGTCTCCCCAAGCAAATATTCAAGTGTACACATACTGACGGTTCTTGTGGCTTGTTGGCTGAACACATTCCTCAGTCTGCCCCTCAGATGCCCAGTCCTACTCATACCACATTGAATACCAAATTCTCCCAATCATGTCCTAGATGGATCACCTATAATAGTCTATATTTAACAGGCAGATGCTTTTCAGCTGCAAAATGTTTCCCTTATCCATTCCTAATTCACTGACTATAGGTGCATTTGAGCGAGCTTATCTGCTCTCTCATTTCTGGGAATGTCAGCATGTGTAAATCCATATAGATTGTGATCCTTCTCTTTCTTATATGTTTCATACCATGCCTTAATTTCTCCCTCCTACCATCATATGTGCTTTCCTATGTTAAGTAAATTATTCAGGGTTATGATTATGACAAGTGACAAAACAACTAGCAAGTTCTCAGTCAGTATCAACAACAGTGAATTAGAGTAAACAGTTTTGAATATTTTGGTTCTCTTACCAACAGCAATGGTGATTGCTATGAAGAAGTCAGGAGGAGGTTGGCTATTGCGTCAAAGAAGCTGATAAAAATAAAAAACATATGGCTGAACTGTCAAAAAACAACAAAATTAATATTCCTAAGAGCTTTCATATTCCCAGGGGCAACATATGTTGAAACACAATGTTACAGAAAAATCCTCAGAATACCATGGGCAAAAAAATCACCAATATAGCCATCCTGAAAAAGAACTGGCTAAACATCATGGTTCTTTCCAGAAAACTTCAATATTTTGGCCATATAAAATGCCATGACAGCCTAAAGAAGACCATAATGGAGGGGATGATGCCAGTAAGGAAGGCGAACAAGAGACAGGCCAAGAAGAAGATGAATAAGTCATCAAAGACCACCTGAACATGACAGTAACGGAAGCAGGAAGACTGGCTCAAGATCAACAGAAGTTTCAAAAGCTGCTACAACCTATTCAGGATATTCTGCATGATGATGCAGATGAGTAGCAATAGAAATAAGAAAATAATTTAGGATAGAAATACAATAAAACTAATTTCTTTTTAGTAGAATAATTAATAAACAAACAGGAAAGTGATAAATTAGAGGCAGTAGAGGTGTGGTTCTACAGAAGAATGCTGAGAATACCATGGACTGCCAGGAAAACTAATGTGGAGGTGTTGAAAGAGTTAAATGCGAGATGGAGCTTAATCAATAATATAATATAAAGACAATCTTCATTTTTTGGCCACGTTATGAGACAAGGCGGTTTGGAGAACATAGTCACAACAGGCAAGATTTAAGGCAACAGAGACAGAGGGTGACAACATGAGAAAATATTAGAATGTTTAACAACCCTGCACTCCAGGGAAACAACAACGATCCTGATACATAATACTGAAGATAGAGCTATGGAGAGCCATGATCACCTACGCCAGCTGGCATGGCACCTGATGATGAGGAATTAAGAGTTTCTACCATCTCATGCCATTTTGCTAATTCATTTAGATGGGGTTATAACTTAACAATTTGTAATAAATTGAGAGAAATATTAAATCTGGAGAGAAAAATAACATAATAATAGGTGAAAAGATTTTGTCTTTGCCTTAGAGGCACATAAAATAAATGATAACTGACAATGATAACAGTACTTGTGTATGTTGTATATGTGCAGACTTTTATTTACATATTAACAATCAATTACACTTATTAAATAAATACACATTTCCATGTAGTTATGCTGTGAAATATTTCAGTTTGATATAGGAGCACAGCTTATCACAGATTTAATAGAACCTTATATAACACCAACTTGGGAGCTTCTGGTTTTATTATCACATAGGGCCTACCTGTCAACATGTAAAGTTTCCTGTATGATGAAATTTTTTCTGCTATATCTGGATCTTACATTACTCTTTCCATCTATATTATTTCAGTACTGAATATTGTGCATAGAGCAGAGGCAAGTGGTCTCAATTACAAACAATAGTGATGCTGTTCTATGTAATTCTTGCATTTTGTTTAGACAGGTAGTGAGCAAAATCCAGCCCACCAAACCATTTTTCTGGCCTACCAGGATTATCTAAAAGGTACTATAGGCCTATGTACTGGCCTACCAAGCACAGAAAACACTACTTAGAGCCCCAAGGGGAAAAAAGTTTTTTGACCTTCTATCACATGAAAAAAAGCTTAGGTTTAAGTCAGCCCAGTGTCTCAAAATAGGTTGCACACTTCTGGTTTAGACTTGGTTATATTTTTTTATTAGGAACCAGCATCACTGCACAATCAGCAATCCTAAAAGTCTTCTGCTTGCCATTCAGTCATTTAAGAGTAGGCCTATATAAGCTCAGTGTCCCAGGCAGTTGTTTGTGTGTTTGGTTTTGTAATCTTTGATGGGTATTCCATATGTAAAGTCTCTCTTGGCCATCTGGTATCAATTTTAATACCGACTTCAACTTGGTATTGTTTACATAAAACCAAGTTGTTGTTATTTTCGTGTGTTTTTGTTTCTTGAAAAAGGTCTAGTTTGGACCAAATCATGGAAACCGTCCTTATCTTTATATAGTCTGTTATTGTTTATTTTTTTGTTACTGCGGCACTCATCACTTTGTCGAATATCCTCTGACATTTTTGTTATTTATATTTATCTTCTTGCAGCTGCCTGACATTGTTTTCATTGTCAACTTGGTGTTGTTTACATAAAATCAAGTTTTTTGTTATTGTCGTGTGTTTTTATTTTTGAAAAAGGTCCTATTTGGACTGCAACATGGAAATAGTCCTTGTTATTGTGTTTATTGTTATTTAGTTTCTACATTGTTTTGTTTATTTTTATAGTTAGTATCATAAAAAAAATAAATTGGTAGCATATCCTATCTAGGACGTAGCTATCAACCCAGCATTTGTTGGCTGTAGTGATTTTCTAGGCAATATAAATATGTTCAGTAGGTTGCCATTGTTTTCTGAACAGTCTGGATGCACAATTGCCTGTAGTGAGGATCGAACTCGGTACCTTTGCCGTCACAGACGTGCTCTGTGCCACAGAGCCGGACAAGTTAGTATCATAGTAACATTATTAACTTTATATAGTCTGTTATCGCTTATCCATTTTAATGCTTATAGTGGTAGTCTATTTTCCTTCAAAGTACATGTTTAATATGTCTACCATTTTTTTCTTACTGTTGTAGAAACATTGCTGGTTAGTGTCCTTTTATCTACTAGTTTGATCTTCCCAGTGAATTTTCAAGTTTTCTGAAGACATTTATTTAAAATGCATTTAATTCATGCATCATTAGTCACTGCTGTAACATCAGAATTTTTATATTTAAAACTTTCCTTACTCTGCAGATATATTATTAAAATAATAGAATCTTACACATCTTTTGTCAAGTTTTTCATTAAAGTGCTGGTTCTAATATGTATGTTTGTTTGGATCTCCAGAAATTATAAGCAATGAAACTTTTGTTTCAATGTGCAACGTGGGATTTATCCAGAGCTTTCTTTTTATACACAGAAGACTAACTCTCAGCAGTATGCAATAATTTGCATAGAAGCTTCCCCACAGAAGACTAACTTTCAGTAGTATGTAATACTTTGCATAGAAGACTAACTCTCAGCAGTATGCAATACTTTGCGTAGAAGCCTCCCACAGAATAACTCTCAGCAGTTGCAATACTTTGCATAGAAGCCTCCCACAGAATAACTCTCAGTAGTATGCAATACTTTCCATAGAAGCTTCTTCACAGAAGACTAACTCAGCAGCATGCAATACTTTGAGAAGAGGCCTCTTACTCTGAGTAGATCTATTTGAATATGTAAAATGCAAATTCCATTTTGTATGAAGATTCTAATTACATGTTAGCCTGCAACCATTATTTTGTGGTATCAATGTTGGTCACTATTGATTACAGTCGAACAGCTTCAATATAATACAAATTCATGAGAATAATTTGGCAAATATTTTAAATCATGATTTGTGATTCATGTCTTATATTGCATAAATAAATTGTTCCACCTCACAAAGATTCCTTCTTTAAGTGAAATTTTTGTTTGAGGGTATTTTGTGCAAATTTTAATCTCAACTAGTTGACAGGTATCATTTCAGCTCTAGGGCATCACCCAACATATCATCCACAACATATTTACAACATAATTATGTCAAAGTTTTAACAAAAAATGAATTAATTGAAGATTAAACAAAACTATGATTATAGCTGGAGGAGAATAATCAAACTTGAGCACTTTTGATGAACAGAACATTTTAAAAGAAAATGTCATCATTGGTTGAAAGTTTGCAACAGTTTATAATTCTGAACAAAACATAAAAACATGCAGCCATTAATTAGTTGTCAAGCATTTTTGTCATATGAAGATGAGGCACATTTTGCAACCCTGTAAGTTTCTACAGTAAAGATATAACACAGTATACTGCACCTTATCTTTGCTATATTGCCTACACCCTTACAGGACAACAAAATGCCAAATGTGCCTACATAAACATTTTTAATGAAATTGTTTCATTCTGGGTAAAAGTTTTTCTGTTTTAATAAATAATAATAATAATACAATGGAATCCCTTTATAACATATTGGTCCAGACCAACAAAACTACTTATGTAATAACAAATATTTGATATATAAAATCAAGAATACTTAGGTCTTGTTTGGAACACTTAACCACTTGTTTATTTTAGGGATAATTAATCTAAATATTTATTTTGTTAGGGTTAGGGTAGTTGTGTTCCACCAAACTAACCCTAACCCTAAATAAATTTATATTTATAAATGATAAACATAAACTGATAAATATAGCCACGGGAAATAATTAAGTAGGTAGGCACGTATTCCAAACAAGAACCAAATACTATATTGGGACAATGATGTTATAGGCCAACATACTGTATGCTGTAATAATGTATTCTTTATATATACAATAAAGAATAAACTAATTTCGGATTTTGAAAAGTATTGTTAAATAGGGAATTTTGTTATAAACATATGTGCTATAAAGGGAGTCCACTGTAAATAGCATTCATTTCTCTGATGTTTAGGTTCAAGAATAATCACAGCAGCACATGTTAAAGTTTTACTTTTTATTTTACTCACAGCAAAAGAGATTCCCTTTTTTCTGATCAAAGTAGTAACTTCAAGATTGAAAGACTAGTATTCTTATTCCTTTGGTTTCACACACCTTTATTAAATTTATTCATTCATTAGGCGCATGCCGGCTGATGTAGGTGATCATGGCTCTCCACAGCTCTCTATCTCCAGTATTATGTATCAAGATCGTTGTTTCCCTGCCGTGCAGGTTGTTAAACTGTCTAATATTTTCTCAAATTGTCACTCTCTGTCTCTGTTGACCTCAATCTTGCCTGTTGTGACTGTTATCCAAGCCTCCTTGTCTCATAATGTGGGCAAATAAATGAAGATTGTCTTTTTCTTATATTATTTATTAAGGCCCGTTTTGCATTTGACTCTTTCAACACCTCCACATTAGTTTTCCTGGCAGTCCATGGTATTCTCAGCATTTTTCTGTAGAATCACATCTCTATTGCTTCTAATTTCTTATTTTCCTATTTGTTTATTGTCCAAGAATTGCTTGCATATGATAGTATAAGAGTTATATAGCACTGCAGAACTCTTTCTCACCTTTAAAGTCAAGATCATATTACATAAATATTTTTCTGAATGTTATTTTTGCCTTCCCTATTCAGCTTCTTATTTCTGTTGAACTTCTTCCATCTGCTGTAATCTATATATCTATCTATTCGCTAAACCCTTTATTACCTTTCAGCGTCAGGGATAGAAGAGTTCTCTGGAGATGGCCCTCATGTGGCCCTCTGCTGTAATTGGTTTACCTAAATATTTTAATTGGTGTACCTGTTTTAATACTATTTCATTCACTTTGATATTGCAAGTTGTGTTATTTTATTTCTTTGAAATAACCATTACTTCTGTTTTCTTAATATTTAAGAAGATGTCTTTCTCTTTACTGTCTGTGACTACTACATTAATTAATTCTTTAAGGTCTTCCTCACTTTTAGTAATCAGAACAGTGCCATCCACATATCTCAAATGATTTATGTTATGTCCTCCCTCTGATATTCCTGGGATATCAACATATCAACTATTACACACATTATGTTTTCACTGTATAAAGAGAACAAGTCTGGTGAAAGTACACACCTCTGTCTAACTCCTCGCTTTATTTGTTGATAAAATTGATTTCCTTCTCTTATTGCAGCAGTTTGTTGCCAGTACGTGTTCTTGATGATTCTTAAATCCTTACTATCGATGTTCAAATTTTCTAGCATGTGTATAACTTCACTATGTTCAACTTTATCAAATACTTTTTTTTTTGTGTAGTCTATAAAACAGAGGTACAATATAACTTTATTTAATATATGTGATTGAAACCACATTTTCATGTACTGCTTATGAGAAACTAATGTACAATGGAAAATCAACTTCATATGGCATTTTATAAAAAATGTGTCACATAGTATTTTAAGTAATTGTGAAAATCAAACTACCTCAGCCCAAATACAAGGAAGCAAAGAGGTTTGTCATTAAAAGGTAAGAAAAATGATGCATCTTACGAGACCATCTGGTTCTCTATCTGATATGAACTATGATGAATATAACTGTGGCACAGATAAAACACTTATCAAATATCTTTTAAAATATATCCTAGATGTGAAAAATAGAGTAAACTATGTGTCCACCTTTAGTACTATTTCAGGGAAACTTCATTGCAGAGATGGGACCGCGGTAGCTTAGTGGTTAGTACTTTGACTTTTTAATCCAGTAATACAAGGGTCTTCTTCTTCTTCAGTGTTCACTCTCAAACTCCCATTGGATCTCTCTTGCAACAGGACAATAGCCTTTCTAGATTTCCAACAGGATATAGTCTAGAGAAAGAAAATGCGTTGTGTCACCGTTTTATTTGAGCCAATGGTCCGACACATCCATCTTCGGCAGAATACAGGGTTCAGTTTCCAGTATAACTGGAAATATTTAGAAAAGACCAATGGCTCCTAGGTCAATCCAACTTAAGAAAATGAGTACCAGGTGTCCTGGGAAAATAAATGCAGAATGTGTGGATGCTAACCATATCATCCTTCAGTATGCTGTTGTTCAGTGGAAAATATGGGCCTAACACCATATTCTCCAATACCCATCAATGGTGTGGAAAAATAACTTTCTTTTCTACTTTTCATTGGGAGAGACTGACCATTGATTGTTTTGTCAGTCTCTGAATGAGGACAAACAATCAATGAATTTAATTGTTGTTGGTCACCAGCATATTCAAGTAAAATACGCCTGTAAAGAAAATTCCAAAACAAATTTTAAAGTTTATGTAAAGGTGCTTATACCAATGGAAGTAGATTCTTTAGAATAATGCTGTATATATAAATAAAGAACAAGTCCATAACCAGTCATAGTAGATGTTGAAAGTGACTGAAAATAAAATCAGGAATTCTCCGCAAAGAGGAAATTATCATGATCACCAAAGAATTAAAAATGGAAATTCACAATATAATACTTAAATTTTGAATTATGTAAGACAGATTTTGCTTTAGAAACATACATTTTTGGGCCCTTAATTACAAACCTGATAAGCTGGGACATCATGGCTGGAATTGAATTATTAGGTATTGTTGTCAAACTATTGAATTGTGTAGCATAAACACCTTGTATCAAGTTCTGTGCCATATGGGTCTGCAATTTTCTTCCTTACTGTAACTTTAAGGAGTCAGACAGGGATGCGTGCTCTCACCAGACCTGTTCTCTCTATACAGTGAAAACATAATGCGTGCAATAGTAGATATCCCAGGAATATCAGTGGGAGGACATAACATAAATAATTTGAGATATGCGGATGACACTGTTCTGATTGCAAAAAGTGAGGAAGACCTTCAAAAATTAATTAAAGTAGTAGTCACAGAAAGCAAAGAGAAAGGCCTCTTCCTAAATATCAAGAAAACAGAAGTAATGGTTATTTCAAAGAAAGAAAATAACACACCTTGCAAGATCATAGTGAATGATATAGTATTAAAACAGGTCCACCAATTCAAATATCTAGGTACAATTATAACAGCAGATGGAAGAAGTTCAACAGAAATAAGATGCAGAATAGGACAGGCAAAAACAACATTCAGAAAAATGAAAAATATACTGTGTAATATGACCTTGTCATTAGAGGTGAGAAAGAGAGTTCTGCAATGCTATATAACCCCTATACTAACATATGGGTGCGAGTCTTGGACAATAAACAAACTGGAAAGTGGGAGATTGGAGGCAACGGAGATGTGGTTCTACAGAAGAATGCTGAGAATACCATGGACTGCCAGAAAAACTAATGTAGAGGTGTTAAAAGAGTTAAATGCGAAACGGACCTTAATCAACAATATAAGAAAAAGGCAATCTTCTTTTTTTGGCCACTTCATGAGACAGGCAGGTTTAGAGAACATAATTACAACAGGCAAGATTGAAGGCACCAGAGACAGAGGGCGACAACGTGAGAAAATATTAGACAGTTTGACAACCTGGCACGGCAAAGAAACAACAACGACTTTGATACATAATACTGTGGACAGAGAGCTGTGGAGAGCCATGACCGCCTACGCCACCCGGCATGGCACCTGATGATGATGACTGTAACTTTTAGGATAGTATCCTTTGATACCAGCTTGAAAACTGGTTTTCAGAGCACCTTCTGCAGTTTAACTTTGTTTTGTAGAATACAAAGAATGTGTTTGTAATGTTAAAATATTTTATCTGCTTTTCCATCTTGGTGTAACCAGAATTTTAGCTTAGTTTGTGCTTAGTATTTGTATTGCTTGTCTTCCTTTATTGCTTCATTTGAAGATTCATATATGAAAACATGTATCCTCCCTGGGCTGTGATAATTAGTGTTTATATAGCACTGCAGAACTCCATATAGAACTTTATATAGCCAAGTGTGTCTGTTTTATAACTGAGTTTCTACAGTTCTATTCTCAACAACACCTGTGATTGTAAGTTACACAGTAGGGGACCTGTATGTGAGTGTGGTATTTGTGATGCTGCAGAACGCTTATATAATGATCTTCCCATTCCTTTGAGTCTTGGTGGTTGCCAATACATTAGCTCCAAAAATTAAAAGAAAAAACATTGTTGCATATCATATTCAGGACATAACATTGTTTAGTTGTAGTGATTTTCTAGACAATATAAATATGTTCAGCAGTTTGCCATTGCATTCTGAATGGTCTGGATGACAATAACCTGTATCGAGATTTGAACCCAGTACCTTGACTGTCACAGTTATGCTCTGTACCACGCCGCCACATAGCCGGACATTAGCTCTCATGGTTTATTAGTAGGTGGTTGAAGTTTCGTCTTTTAATTTTTTTAATTAATTTTGTTTCTCCTGCATGGGATGATTTTCTAGATGTCTAATCTTTATTGTTGTAGTGATTTTATCACCTTTGTTCTGTATTCTCATAGATTTTGCTGTTTCCATCATTTTATCGGAATGTGTCTTAGTCCTATGAATTTGAATTCTGCATTTTGTCCAGCTTCAGGAGATAAGTATTTACTGCTACTGCATGTCTAATTTCACATTTCAGAGTTTGAGAGATATGTTCTATATAGCCTTGTGATTTAAATACATATATACCTTCCTCAGTTTGGTGTCTCAGAGTTTTTTTTACTCAGGTTTTTTCCCATTAATTATATTCTGCATGTGGCTTTTCTTTCTGTATTTTTAGTGTATGGTTTTCATGTCAGTTCTTTTGTAAAAATTTGAGTTCAAGTTGAACAGGACTTTATATATTTTAGGTGTGGATTATGAGAGTATGATTTTCAGTGTCCAATAGATGAAGAGTTTGATGACCTGTCCCAATGGTTTTTCAAGACCATAACCACACTTAATAGAGAGTGCAGAAAGCATAATCCTATGAGTGTGGATGCTGAGATCAAGGCACTCATCTCTGAATATGTTGATGACACAAGACAAGTGTTATAATTTACACATATGGGTCGGTCATCATCACCAACAGTGTGCATGGGCCTATACCGCCAAGTCACGTGGAAGAAAAGTTCACAAAGCTTGCACTTTACCACGATGAGTAGTCTAATGATAGAGCTGTTTGCCATAATGCAGACCATAAATTGTTTTGAATTGTAAGCCTATCCTCATGCATGCATACTGAGTGATTCAATGAATATTATTCAGAAAGTAAAAGCAGGTGAAGTGTATAAGAGATGGATGAAGCCACTGGAGAGAACTCAGAATTGGGATGCACTGCACAAAATCACTTTCATTTTTGTTCCTGGATTTGTAGGTATGAAGGGAAAGAATCCAACTAGTAAGTTGACTGGTCCTGCTACTATAACATATCATAAGCTCATAAACAGAGCAGAAATATTCAATGCTCCAAGAGAATCTGCATGATTGGAGGATTTATAGATAAATGAGCATGAGTTAGAATGGAGAATGCACAAATTATTAGTAGGGATAAGCATAGCATGGAGAAAACACCACACAAAAATTATAAAAGAACATTCAACCAACACAGAACCAGAACCATCAGTTGCTGCATCCTGAGAGATTCACTGGAGCAGAGATACAAGCACCTATAGACATATCCAGTGTGGAAAAACAATAATCAACATACTTGAACCTAAACAAAGAGTTTGGTGATCGTTTTTGCTTTTACTTATTTGGATGTGTAGGTTTCAGCTCACTCTTTCATTTTATTTATGGCCTCCTGTGTCCTCACTTTGTGGCTCAAATGTTTTTAGATTGGATCCATGTAGTCAGATTGTTGACGTGTAATGCCCTGTGGATATATGGTTTGAATATCTTTGGCAGGAGGTCTATAAAAAGAATGATGAATGTTAAAAAAATACAGAAAACATTATAGTCTATTTCCAAGTGACGAGACAAGTTAGACTAGTAAATAAATTCCAACATATTTATGTGATATGTGTTTCATGTTCACTCACAAGTAACGACTGACACCCCCACCATAAGGGTCACAAAATGGTTACTGGAATACAAATTAAGTGATGATTATTTCCCTATCCATCTTATTCATCCATACTTAAAAACTAAATACCACATGATATATGCCAACACATATTGGAAAATGATAATAGTTTCTCACTGGTTGCAGTGGCTACACTTGCTTATCACATATATTATATCATTGACAAGCACAAACATGCATTTAAGCACACAACATACACAATCCTGACACCGCAAACATGCTCAAGTTAGCTACAGATGAGATAGTGTCAGGGCATGTAATGAGTTTTTTTTAAATGTGGCAAGTTACAAATGGATATCATAAAACATTTTCTATGGACCTAGTAAAGGAATTTTGTTTTAGAATACTGGGGTAGTGTTTCATAGCATGAAGAGTATCTTATGCAGCAAATGTTTGTCTAAAAGCCAATCCATTTATGTGGAAATTTATCATGAAAAAATAATAAGTTATGAGTCTGATTTTTAAAAAAAGGGCTTAAAATAAAAAAGTTATTAAGTTTAAAAACATAATTTCTGATTCAAGCCCTGTTCAGGTAATACAAGTTTGAAAATCTAATTTGATATAAGTCCCTTCTGAGTAGTCCCTTCTCCTGAGTCCCTTCTACAGCTCACCCAGTAGTTCATCCACAGCTGGAACAAATATTTTCAGTGGTTTTTCTAGGATTTCCCATAGAGCACTTCATTGCCTTAGTCTTTATTTCTTTTGTGATTAAAAATCTTGAGTCTGAGCCTAAGAATGGGTAAACGGTTGCAGAGAATGATGTCCTGGAGTTGAGAGTGCATATTTTGTTCAATGTCATGTCTAAACACAGTCTTCATCTGTGTGTTGCTAGGACTCAAAAAGGAAATCACAGATTAGTGACACTGACGTGCCATGCATGACTGAAGATTCTTTTGGGGGGTTGGAATTGGCTGTTTCATTTCATATAGAGTCAAAGTGATCCAGAAACCATTTTGACATTAGATGTTTAGGCTAGATGGTGCAGATATAGCTGCCACCCTGTAAACATTGACACAACATCTTTAATTCTATGATGGCATTTTGCTAATCTACACAAGTTTAAGAATGAATGCAGAAGAAGAACACATAATCCTTGATAAATTTCAATGAAAATTCCAAAGTATTGATGTACTAGCTGCCATTGTCTAAGAGTTTTGATATTCAAGTTGTATCTTATGTCAAATAGTACTCCTCGTTGACAGATTGTCCCTGAGCAGTGTGCTCATGATAAACTATGTTTCTGTAAAAACAAACTGTCAATACTGCATCCTGTTTCAAGCAGTCAAGCATATTACAACTGGAGAGAAATGACTGTTTTCTCAATGCCAAATAAAATGTTAAAATAGCAATTCCAGAAATTTCAAAAGCAGATGATGGATAACAAAAGGGATCTTAAATAGTTTTCTCAAAGATGAGAAACATGTAAGAATTCAGAAGAGAAATAACTCGGCAGGTCAAGACTTTTTCTCACTGATCTGTATCATTGAAGATAGAAACAAATTGAAGCTATCTTTATGCTGATGTATTCAATGTGGTACCCAGCCAGCCCTGATGGATTATGAAGGGATTTAGAAATGAATTTGTTATTTAAAATAAACTCTTGAAAGAAAAATGTGTTTGAAGTGTTTACAATTGGCCTATATAGTATTTTTTGTGATGAAGGACATATTTGTATTTCAAACATTTGCAAAAGTAAACTGCTTTTTAAGAGCTTTAAGGAAAATTATGTTGTTTAAGGTATTTGCAAATTGTGGAACAATTACAGACATTCATAATTTGGTTTGCAATAATTTTTGACAAAATATGACAAGTTAGAAGTGGAATTGTATCAAATTGTAGTTGCATCTTTCATTTTCACTTAAAATATGCACCTACTAAACATAGAAGGAATGATGGATAAAAAAAGGAATCTTTAATAGTATTCAACTGACTTTCTAGCCTAACTGTCCATAGTTCAAGAAAATTGGATGGATACAGGGGTCAAATATATGTGACATAAAAGAATATTGTGTAGACTTTGTCAGAAATATTTATCAAGCCTTGCCATGTATGCCTGTCTCATTACATTTGCGAAAGTAATGTTTCTGGGCTCACACATAAAGCAATCCTCAATACTAAAAATATGGCTCTAGGAAATGACAGGCCCTACAGATTAGATTTATAAAAAAATGTGTTGAGTTGATAAAGTCATAATTGATTGTACAAATTAGAGCTGTGAAAGTTAACTTTTAGATAACTGGACCAAGATGTCTTG
Organism: Meghimatium bilineatum; assembly: GCA_034231615.1. Lineage (NCBI taxonomy): Eukaryota > Metazoa > Mollusca > Gastropoda > Stylommatophora > Philomycidae > Meghimatium > Meghimatium bilineatum. Next base: position 86,398,208 of record CM067299.1, read on the forward strand.
AATAATTGTATCTCATATATATACAAACAAGGTATGTATGTGGTTGATATACAACTGCATGTGGCTGAGGATCAGATTGAAGAAGGAAAGATGGAAGAACACAATTTTTGTGTTCATATTGAGATTTCTTAAACAAATTTGTATGGTGCTCTTACAAATAAATGTAGAACTCCTTTCTATGATCAAGCAATATTTGTCTAGTTTTTCCCCCTCCAAAGTTGCACTGTCAAAAAATATGTAACTTACACCATTACCTTTTAGAGTATGATACTTAAACATATGCAGTTTTCAAATTTTCCATAGGTGACCTGCAGATGAGATAAGAATCTTAAGTACATCTTGGTACCAAGTTGTCTAAAATCCAATTCTCAGGGCCACTTTGGCACAATCCAGTCACACAAAACATGCACTTTTGCAATACAGACCTGCCCTGTATCAATTTCTAAGCCATATTTGTTTACAGGACAACTTTACATGTTAATCTTACAACATTTTCTAAACCATGATTTGCAAACTTTGTAATCTTATTTAGAAATAGTAGGAGACTAGGTGACGAACACTGCCAACATCTGATTATGTCAGCTGTATGACCACTGTAATAACCCACTTTGACTGCCCATTTAGGTGCTCAGGACAACTACTGATATGTCAGATCATGCCCACTGATAAGTGAAGCTGGTTTCTTCTCACCATTTAATTATCTCTACCTTGTTTTCTTTTGAATTTAGAACACTGTATTTCTATGTTGTTCAATATATTTGATATTCCCAACTTACTTTGCATTGTCATGTAACTTTGTTTTCTTTAATCAACTGTTTTTAAATCTTGTTTTTTTCTTCTGTTCCACCATTTCAAGATATATTTTGGACATTTTTAATATCTTTCTGTGGCATAATTGCATTTAATTTAAATACAGTATGTTATCTTTTAATTTGTCTATTATTTACATAATGAAGGCTTTTGGTTGAAATATTGATTTAGTTGTTTCTGTGTTTTGTAAAACTATGCTGCATCATATTCGAATACTTCACTGTGGAAAGGTGAACCATAATCACTTCCAGGTTACACTCAGGGATAAATAGCTACAAATTTTTAAAAAGCTAACCTTGTATATGTAGTTATTTATAGTATTATGAGAATAGAAATATGAGACGTCCCTGTTTTATCTTTTAAAAAAAACAACCTTGGTAACAAATATAAAGAATTTGAGCTTATACTATAGTCAGCTTATTAGACAGAAATGACTTTTGGATGATTTGCTTGATTTCTTTGACTCACTACCCTTGAGAACTTGTTTACATTCCTGGGCTTTGTGTTCCACAACTTCAGAGGATAAATTAAGGAAACTGGAGGAGGAGGCTCTTGTCTCTGTATTGACACTATTTACCTACAAATAGGAAAAACAAGTTTGCAGATGAAGAATAACAGAAAGTCATGCTACAACAATGTTATATGAAAATATGTGTACAACATTTATAAGCATACAATAAAAGCAAGTTGTCAATCAAGCAGCATACATTTTCCATATAAAGAATAATTTATTTAATACTAAAAAATGTTACAATATAAAAGATGTATTTTTAAAAAGTTGAAGCACATTATTTCTATATCCAGAACAATCTGCTGGGATGTCATCCTTCTTTATATTAATAATTATTATAATGTATTATAATATATATATTTTACTAAAATACTAAATAGACACATCTGTATAAACATGAATAATGAAGCATATGTTAATACAGTGGAATCCTTTAGTGCATCCTTTTATAACAAATTTCCTAGAAAAGAACACTTCAAAATCCCCAATTATATTTATTCTGTATTGTTTTTACTGTATATAGCAATTTTCTGTTATTACAACATATTTTGTCAGCCAGGACCAAATTTCTATAATGGGATTCCATAGTATAGGACAATGCATGTCAGCTATTATTGAATTTTTAGCCATCACTAATATAAGTTTCAGTAGTCTTGCCATAGTAAAGTGACCAAGTGTGAGGGAGTTGGGACTATTTTACTGTCTCACTAGCCTCTCTAACATACAGATTGTTTGAATGTCAAGGTCATTATCAGGTTAGTTACTGACTTGAAATAATGGTTGCACAACATATCTTACTACAGTCATGACTTCTTAGTGTTTGTTACACTTGAATTTATACTGGGTATATCCTGTAATTGTCTTTGAGGTAGGGTGATTTCTTGAATGAAAGAAATATGGATGTCTTCCAGCTTTAACATTCTCATGAATTTATTTTGTTTGTTCTGCTGCTAAGAGATGCTCATCTGTAGAATATTGACAATGTCTCTTTTTGTACTTGTGACATGGAGTTAAAAATTGCCTTCATGTGAGCAAACCTTTTTTAACAAGATGTCGTCAGAGTTCATATTGTTGATAATTTGTTTTAACTGGCATGAGATCTGGGTTGGTGGTTATGAGCTTTTCATCCATGAGGTGCTAGATACTTAAATTTTCTGCTCATGCTAGGTATTTAGTAATCCAGAGACTTGTAAATGACAAAGTGCTATTGGTCTGAATTTGTGGAGACCAGGCTCATATAGGCTACTACATGAACAATATCTGTGGAATGTTAACATAGAATCCAATTCTTTCCCACATTCTCATGGCTATGCCACATCATATGTCCAAGTGCTTTTGTGAGACTCCACCTTTCAGCCCTTTCTTCCATCACACTGCATCCATAGTAACAATATGCTATGGTGAGTGGTGATAAAGTTTCTTTTCCAGCCACTAAATTGCATGCTTAAGACATGCATCTATACCAGGAAGCTGGCCTTGATTGGGTGGATCTATAGTTATGCAGATATTTTTAATTTATCTATAGGGGCCTATGTGTCATGTTACCCGATTAAGACCTTTGGATTGACAATTCATTTAATTAGATTTCTTAACTCCTTGTTTCAATAGGCTCTACTTGTATACTCATACAATAACTACTTGTTATACTTATTTATGTATTTGTCATATTTGTATTAATTTTAACCCACTCTCTTAACTTTAACAGAATCATATTACCAATATTTTTATAAGTCAGAAAATCACTGGATTATATCTCAAGATAAATGTCATTTTAAAAGTCTGCAAGACTGTGTAATACTAGATAGCACAATCATATTGAGACCTGTTTGAGCCCTGGCATGGTAACTGTCTAAACATACTGCACTATGTAAGCATTTTCATATATTTATTTTTATTTAATGTCCATAGCACAGGCCAGCACTGCCAATTCCCAGAAGTTTAAATGATGTTCTATGCAAATGTGATTTAGTATTTTAATTCTTGACTTGTACCACATGTCTACAAGATTAATAATTTTACACACAGGCAGAGTTTAAGTATAGACCTATGTTCTTTATTGCAGTACAAAATGTTTAATAAAAAAATTGACTGCTATCTATGTAATTTAGTTGCTCTTTATGTAAGAGGTTATAATTCAAGAATGGATTAAATCTGTACATCCTTTCAGCAACCATGCTTACCAACTTTTGAATGGTCATTCTGGTTGAATGGTCAACTTTAGTTAAAATGACTTCTAAATTATGCATATTCACCCTAAATTCCATCAAAATACTGCATAGTTAATATTTTACTAAAGGTAAATGCTAAATAAAAATCTTGCATGTTTAAGGAAACATAAGCAGTCCTATATTCCATATACAAAATACATACAAGCTGTACAAGTTGACAAATCTTATTGATGTTTTTGTCATTATGAGATTTATTTTTGGATGATATCCATCCTTGTTAATCTAGAACACACATTTTTATTATTATTATTTTAAGAAAGACTACTATTTTCCAAAATATCGAACTCATCACTTTATTTTATTTATAATACCTAATTGCCTATTATTTATGTTTACTTATTACATATTTTTCTTTGACATGTAACACATTACTACCTATATTTGTTAATATTACCTTCTTATTGGGACCCACCTTCTTATTGGGGCCCTCACTGGTTTATCAAATAATGTTTTGGCATTTTAATTATCAGAATATTGCATCCAAGAAACTGCATAACAATAAAAAGTTTGTGTAGGACTGAAGTGTGCCACTGACATAATTCTCAAAGCCAACTAAGACCCATATTCCTATTTCCTACTCATAAGTCTATGTGTGGATTATTATTTATTGTAATTTACAGAGTATCCAAAAGACTGCCATTTTTATTTTGATATATTAAGCATATGGTAGCCTGGGGTAAGAGGGCACACATGGTAAAACAGTACAGCTGGTTTTTCCTGAGTCAATGGGGTTTTTCTAAAAGCACACATGATTTGGTCAGACAAACATTCCAATTTTTAACACAACGAAACTTGATAGGTTAAGGACGAGTCAATTTTAAACAATGCGGAATAATATTTTTCACCACATACGATCTATTTGTTGTGCAACTTCTCGCACTCTGCCTGCTGTTATCATTAATATGATTTTTTAAATGTTTAAACTGAAATATATGTTGTGTTGTTAGGTTCTTATGCACATTAAATTAACAGGTTGCTTCTTTTTTCATCAGAATTTATGATTATTGCTAAAAAATGTAATTTGGGGAAAGATGGCACACGTTTATTGGAGCAAAATTTGTGCAAAAATGCCAATGTCATGAGGAAGTTTCAGATGCTGATATAAAGCTGGTAGAGATCGATATATATGGTTATCACAATCAACTACCCTTACAAAGGCATTATTAGCTTTAAAACGGAACTTACAAAAAACAGAAATGGAAAGTTATGGTTTCTGCCCTATGCGCCACCTATGGCCATGGAGGAACATAACATTCTTAGCACACATTTACACACTGCCGGTGTGCTAGACCTATTGCAGTGGTGATTGCCCTCAATTTTATAATGGTTTGTATCGCCTTTTTGCATCACCTTTTTGCCTGCGCTATCTTGCCCCCCCCCCCCCCCCCAAAAGGGGCAAGATTGTTCTTTTACATGTGTTAAAAATATCATTCTACTGTCTACACATATCTTTATGTTTTCAATACTCTCACTAATGTAAAATGGATGGATAAGCTATACACACTGATGGCAGTTTGGTCTCCCATAATCAAGTCTAGTTGTCAGAATATGCTAAAATGTGAAAAGCACACCAACCTTACCCCAGGCTACCCAATGCAATAATCAATTATCTTGGGTTCATGATCAATGTTGTATTAATGTTAATTATCTACTAAGCCTTTAAACATTTCTTCGTTTATAAGATAACTATTATAATAACAGGTATCATATATAATAAATGAAACATTTATGCAGAAATAGGAAAAAAAATGTATACTTAATAAATTACAAAGAGGAAGCATACACACACATTTTTGCACTGAAAGGGAACAATTATAATAAACAGATTACTGTTACTGACATTAAATAATATATTTAGTTTGTTTTACATTTTTGGTCATGCATACAAAACTCTAATAAGGAATTTTCATCAACAATTTTAAAGTAAGTCAAGTTTATTACTTACATTAGTTTTGCACTGTTCAATCTTGTTGCCCTCTTCATCACTATATTTATGATTAGATGAAATTTTAAAATTGTCTTTTTTTGCTTCGGTATTCTGAGATGTGTTGATGAGCTGATCATTATTAACTGAAATGTCTTGCTTCATAGTATCTGATCCTTGATCACCAGGTTTTTCTTTGTCTTGTTTTTCTTGGTTATTTTCTCCTGTCAGTGACATTTTGTAGTAATATTAGCAAGGTAAAGATATAATGCTAACAAATGAAAGAAAGAGCCTAATAAATTATCTTGAAATTGCATCTAGTCTCACAGTTATTATTTTTATAATTATAAAAGTGTGCTGGTGCATAGGAAAATGGGAAGCTGAACACAAATTATAAATTGCTGTCCATCTATCTATATGCTGTATCCATTGTTTGCCTTGTGGCATCAGGGGTAGAAGCTTTCCATTTATAGGGTTATTTCTTTCCATAAATACTGTAAAATTATGTATGTCATTGCATGTTGTATTACTTCTATGAAGCACTGGTACACAAATTTACATTAAATGGCAAATGATATGATGAATGAGTAATATTTATAAATGAGCAATATGTCTTCAAGAAATAGGCATAGATAAAAAAAAAGATATCAGACTGATTAGAAATATATATTGGGAACAAACTGCATCAATAAGGTGTGAAAATGGTTACTAACAATACATAGAAATAAGAAGAGGGGTAAGACAAGGATGCATTTTATCACCCAGCATATTTAACTTCTACACCGAGCAGGACTCAGGATCAGTGAGGAAATTATAAATAACTGGAGATTTGCAGTCTGAAAGTTAACAGGAACTACAAAAACTAATAGATCAAGTTGATAAATCAAGTAAAGAATATGGACTAGATATAAAAATCTAAAAAAACAAAAACCAATATAATCAGCAAAATCAAATAAGAAGTGTTGCTAAACATAAAAATACATGGAGAGAAACTACAACAAGTAGAACATTATCAATATCTCGGCCAAAAAAAAAAAAAAAATTGGCAGATGTGAAATAGAAATTTAAAGGAGAATATGAATGAGTAAAAGTACTTTCAATGACATGAGGAAAATATTAACATTTAAACAAATTACAAACAAAAATATGTTTTGAGTTGAGTTGAGTTCAAGATGGCCGCTGTCTATTCTAATAGGATAAAGTGCCGTGTTTATTACAGAGAAGGTAATCCCATTTCAAATAAGCAAAGAGCATTAAAAAGATGGAATGAATACTTTTCTGAGTTACTAAATACAACACCAAGCAATAATACAGCAAAAGAAACCATAAAGAGTTGTAATGAACAAGAGCCAAATATTCTCATAGAGGAAACTGCCGAGGTCATAAAAAGGCAAAAAATAACAAAGCTCCAGGGATAGATAACATACCACTAGAAATTATAAGAGCAGCAGGAGAAACAGGATTATATTGGCTACACAGAATTTTTAACACAGCGTGGAGGCAACAGAAGACACCAACAGACTGGAGAAAAGCTATCATAATGCCAATATGGAAAAGGAAAGGCAGCAAAAGAGACTGTAACCAGTACAGGGGAATTTCCTTGTTAAGCCATGCAGGAAAACTATATGCAAAAATAGTAGAGAAAAGACTGAGACCTGTAATAGAACAACAACTTAGCAATACACAAATGGGTTTTAGAAGAAACAGAGGATGTACTGATGCAATATTTATTCTGAAACTGTTGGCAGAGAAGTCAATAGAATACAACCAAAATTTATACATATCCTTCATAGATCAAGAGAAAGCATTTGACCGAGTAAACAGAGAAAAACTATGGGAAACATAAAAAATTTATGGAGTATGCCAACATTTAATTAACGTTTGTAGAAGTCTCTATAACAACAGCAGTTGCACTATAAGAACAGCTGCAGGCTACACAGAGGACTTTGTGATTAGCACAGGAGTAAAGCAGGGATGTGTATTATCCCCACTACTTTTTATTACATACATGGACCATATAAACAAAACAGCAAATTCTAATTAAGCAAATGAACTGCTTTTTGCAGATGACCAGGTTTTATTCCACAACAGCATTAAAAACCTGCAAGACCACCTAAGCATAATAGACACAGCAGGCAAGCAATTTGGAATGAAAATCAACATAGACAAAACAGAAGTAATGAATATTGCAAGAGAAAAGGAGAACATCAACATACAGATAAATAATAAACAACTAAAACAAGTAGATGAATTCAAATATCTGGGCAGCACATTGAGATATGACAACAAACAAGAAGCAGAAATAAACGCAAGATGTAACAAGGCCTGTCAGATCATTGGTCAATTAACACCTTTACTAAGAAACAAAGATATTACACTAGAAACAAAGAAAGCGCTTTTCAACACCATTTTCTTACCAACATTGTGTTATCAGTGTCAAACTTGGACATTAGATTCTAGAACAATACATAAGATTAACACCACTGAAATGAAATGTGTGAGACATATGATTGGAGTTAGCTTGAGGGACAAAATCAGGAATGAAGCACTAAGGAAACAATTAGGGATCAAGCCAACAATAGAATACATACAGAAACAACAAGTTAAATGGTATGGCCACATAACCAGACAGAAAGAGCAAATTATTATCCAAAAAACACTTAACAAACGATACGAAAACAGGAGACCTATTGGACGCCCTCGTAAAGAGGGAGAGGGAAAACTTATTGACTCAAGGTGAGTTGCAAGGTGAGTTGGTGCCATCTGAGTGGACCTGGTTCAAATCCTGTTTGCTGTATTATTTATTCTTTTATACACAATACACGCCCGTGTGATGCCGGGGCCCAAAAAGGGAGCAAAGAATAGCAACACTGTTTACCTTCCATGCATGTCGTAAAAGGCGACAAAGGAGGTTATGGGATGGAGTTGGCTGTCCCATCCCATATAGGGTCAGGGACCCAAAGCCATGCCGAAGTCGGATGTGTCAGGCAGAAAGGCACAGATATCGCAGCAATGCTGTAAACCATAACACAACGCATTCCGTTTTCTGGACTACATCCTGCTAATCTGCATGAGTGTGAGAAAGAACGCAGAAGAAGAAGATACACAATACAGATATAATTGTAGGTTAAAAAACAAACCCAGATTTTTAAGTGCATTTTAAGCTGAAGAACAGAGTGATATTTCTGGAGATTGACAGGTATGTAATTTGTTAAAAGAATGACATGTTTTTTTTGCCCAAGGAAAGAAGCAACAATATTTAAAAATTTATCATTCTACTTTGAACACTATTGCACATTCAATATAAAAGTTCTTAAATATGTTAAACTTCTTTTGTTTACAGAAAGATTTATTTCAATAATAGTACTTTATCTATGGTACTGCTTGAAAATTGAGATATATAGAAGGTAAGATACAGAAGTGTGCAGGACCTGCCTCTGTCGTCTCCTCATGCTTAGTTTCAGGTGCTTCCTTTGACTGATTAGCCATCTCCAGCCAGTGCTGTCTGTTGTTCATGCATCCATCTCTCAAACTTTTCAGTGGGTCTGATATCTTTGCAAATAGCTGCACAAAAACAAATCAGAATATCAATCAGTATGTGAAAAATAGGTTGATTCATGGATATGTATTAATTTTAAACAGTAGTAAACATAAAGCATTTTTATATTTATTAACAATAACATAATATTTCTGATTTGTTTGATTGTGTATGTCAATGTGAGTAATACAATTATTTAAATTCAAACACTAAAACAACTAGTCTATACACTCATGTGTGTTCACATCTTTCAATCACTAGCATTAATTATTAGTTGTGTTACTGCTTTTGTCTTGTAATCTTGTCATTATCTTCAATATATCATGAATTTTTTTTTAAATTTTAAATATCATAAATCTAACAGTCCTTTACTCAAAATATTTTAAAAGGATCTCCATGTTTAAAAGGTGTTTTTTTCCAGATACGTTGACATTAAGCCACTGCCTTTAAGCCACGGAGTTACATGCTATGAGTGGTACTTTTGCCACTTTTGGTCATGCCACTTTGTTGAGAGGGACAGAAGTACAATAAAGTCAATTGTCTATCCCCTTTCTATATTTCAAAATGTCAATTTCTTTGATAAATTGAAGATTGAGTATAAAAAAAATAGTAACATATCCTATACAGGATGTAACTATCAACTCAACATTTTTTTGGCTGCAATTATTTTCTTGGCAGTATTTACATTCAGCAGTTTTCCATTGCTTTCTGAATGGTCCAGATGCACAATTGCCTGAAGTCGGTTTCAAACTTGGCACCCTGGCCATCAACACTCTGCCACAGAGCCGGACTGATTGAGTATAATTCCTCAATAATATGACATAATAATTGAAGAATATTCTGTATATAAAATAACTTGTTGACTATTGTTGAATTTGTAGGCATCACTAATATGAAGCAGAGATTAGAAATTTGGCAACCTCCGACTGATGTTAGTGAATGGAATTCCTCTAACACTTCTCTCATAGTTTCTTCTAGGTCTCAAAATGACAAGTTTAGTTGACTTGTTTTAATACAGTGGTGCCAAACTTTTCTCAGAAACTCTGTCAATAAGTGGCCACAGACAAAAACATATCATACTACCGAAATCTATGAATGCCACCATTAAAAAAACATTCTGGCATTATGTTGGACATGACTACACATAAAAGGATAATGTATTCATAAAAACTACTATGAGATAAACACCATGAGAGAAATTGAATGACGTTGATCCTAAGTTACATGGAAAACAGTGGAGCAGAAACTGAATGAAATAAACACATCAAAGATTTCATACAAAAGACAGTCAAAGACAGAAAAGAATGATATTTGTTGCTGCTGTAAGCACCAAGGGAGTAATTGGTCATAATGATGATTATGTCATATACTGCGATGTGTATTAATAACTAGCTACATGATTCTACAGTGTGATAAAACTAAAGTACATTTCAAGCTTTCTTACCTCATAAACTGGAGCACAGATAAAATCAATAAAATCGACTTGCATTTTTGGTAGCTCATCCTTTTTTTCTCTATCCATCATTGGCTTAAAGAAAACAAATTATGAAAGTTAAATAGATTATTGTAAACATAATACTAGTATTATGAAAGTTAAATAGATTATTGTAAAAATAATACTAGTATTATGAAAGTTTGCAGTAAAAATGTTTTGTTGTTCGTTCATCAAAAGTGATGACAACCATTTATTACATCTCCTTTTTTGGAAATACAGTTAGAGCTATGTCAATGTCTAGGCATTTGCAGATGGTTAATAAGTTCTATGGTGACCACAAAGGTCCTTGGACAAACTGGGCATAGTATGATCATTTAAGAAGATGTTTCATCTATGTCATTTTAGCTAGTGTCTGCTGCTGAGCTGCTGCATTGCTCCTTTTTTTCACAGGATGTTGCATCTTTTTTTTACTGTTGATGACCATGTAGCTATTTTTCATCAATGTCTTACCAAGTATCACAATTTTATATCAAAGTCTTTAGCGAGTCCTTGTAGTTTTTTTGTTTGGTCACTTGAGAGTATACATATATTCTCTTCTACATCTCAGCATAGAAAAGTATCTTTGGTAGGCAATGATCTGGCATGCATACAATGTGACTTGCAAGGGCATACACATACCAATGATCTGAGAAACATACATGATTCTCATAAAGCATTATATGGCCCAACATCTCAGAATTATTTCCCCTTCTAAATGCAAATGGAACACAATCATAGAGAAAGGTAAAATTCTTCACCGCAGGGCAGAAAACTCCGAGAACATTTTGAAAAATCCATCATCAATAAATGAAGAGGCTATCAATTAACCACCACAGGTTTCTCTCATTGTAGTGTTAGGTGATATCCCTACCTTGGAGGAAAAGCAAAAAGCAATTCACCAGCTTTCTAGAGGGAGAGCACCTTACTCCAACTCAATACCAAATGAAATATATACATATGGTGGTAAAAAGCTCATTGAGAAACGTCATATGATTTTCTGAGTCATGAAAAAGTGAAAATGTTCCATCAAATTTCAGGGATGCAACAATTATAAACCTGTTTAAACTCAAAGGGAACTGTCAATCTGGTAATAAGCATCAATGACTTTCTCTACTGTACATTGCAGGGAAGATATTTGCTACAATTCTTTTGAACCATCCTACATCTCATCTTAATGAAGGATTATTACCAGTTTTCAGGAGGTTTCAGAAAAGAGTACCCGGTATGTGTTAAAGATCCAATGTGGTACTCCTATGACCTTGATGGGTTACAGGTTTATTGATTTATGGATCAACTGCTAAAGTGTTTGCTGAAAGATAACTACAAGAAAAATGTCAAGAACAATACTGTGATATGTACGCAGTATTCATAGACTTAAAAAAAAGCATTTGACACAATAAGTAGAGAAGGTCTGTGGAAGATTATGGTAAAATACGGTTGTTCACATAAATTTATCACAATGGTGCAGCAATTGCATGATGGAATACAAGCTAGAGTTCAGAATGATGGAGAGTTATCTGCAATGTTTCCTGTCTCAAACGGAGTTAAAAAAAGGGATGTGTATTAGCACCTACGTGTTTAGCATCATGTTCTCTGCTATGTTTGATGATGCTGTCAGAGATCTGGGCTTGGGAGTAGATGTCATATATTGTATTGATGAAAAATTATTCAACCTTTGGCGACTTTGTGCAAAAACCAGTCAAATCACACATCATCAGGGATTTCCTATTTGCTGATGACTGTGCCCTAAATGCCAACTCTGAGGTCAGTCTACAAATTATTGTACCAACTTTGGGCATACTATTAATAAAGAGAAAATAGAAGCCATGTTTGCAACCTGCACCTGGCAAAATCTATCACAAGCCCTGCATAAAGGTAAATGGCATAACACTGAAAGTTGTGAATGGATTCACATACCATTGTAGTACACTATCACAAAATGCCACTGTTAATGTTGAAGAATATTTCAGGATGCCAGGATCTCCAAGGCAAGACTTTCTGCAGACTGTATGCAAATGTGTAGCATAGAAATGGCATCATAGAAACAGCATGACACAGAGGAAGACCAGGAAGAAGGTGGATTGAAGGAGTTACAGACATTCTGAGATGTCATAATATTACTGCATATCAAGTGACCAAATGTGCCATGGTCCAAAAACCTATCATATTCAATCTTGTGACACTTTACAGCAAAATCAGAGAAAAGACAATAGATAGATAGATAGAACAAGTAGTCCTATAGATTTTCTGTATTTTGCACAGAAAATACTTCAATTTCATTGAATAGACTTACACATATATTGAACTTTAGTTTGTAAAGCACTCTTTATACAAAATAGGGGCAGAATTTTAGTTGAAATGCAGATTTTAGTAGTTATTTTGACTGAAATAATAATTTTGTAGTTCTTTTGGGCTGAAATAAGAATTTTGTAGTTCTTTTGGACTGAAATAAAAATTTAGTAGCTGTTTTGGACTGAACTAAGAATTTAGTAATTATTTTGGTCTGAAATAAGAATTTAGTGGTTATTTTGAACAGAGATACTAGTGATTTAGTGGTTATTTTGGGCTGAAATGCAGAAGCTAGTGACTATCATGGACCTGAGATACAGAATTTACTGGTTATTGTAGAATGATATACAAAATAATTCTTCTGGAAGTTGACAAGTATGTTATGTCATGTAAGATTTAGAAGATCCAACAGATTTAAGAGATCTTCTTGACACTTCTGCTCTTATAAGACTGAAAATAAGACTGAAAAAGTGAAAATTAGTTTAGTACAATAGAAATACAATTGGTACCCTCAAGTCTTTTGGACTTAACTCTGAACATTCATTTATTTAAATTTGTGTTGGTGTGGTCCTTATTGTATTGCTATCCATGTTGTATTGGGTAATAATTTGTTATAATATCCTCTTCAATTTTCAACAAAACCCGCTCCGCTGTCTACATGTTTCCAAATACATCATTGTCACCTTGAACTTTGTATTGTTTACATGTTAATAATGTATCTAGTACCCCTGTAGTGGTAACATTAGTTTTTACTGTTTTCATTGTTTTTCACTGTTTATTTTATATATTCTTGAGAAAGATCTAACAGTTCAAAACATTGAAAATGTCTTGTGTCTTGTTATTTATATGTTTTTGTGTTTACACCTCATAACCCCTTAGTGATAAGTCCATCGTGTTCAAATGAAACTTTCAAAAACCTGTTTTGTACATAAGTACTATTGTTGTTCTGATTCATGCAGTATTATTTTATATTAATAGAAATAAAGTACTGTAAATAATAGAAGAATCTGTAGATTATGTTCTTACTATTGGTTTTTCTCCTAGCTGTGTCTTCTCAATGTCTCCCTGTTCAAAAAATTCAGCAGTTACAAGCTGGGCAATCTCTTTTTGGATTTTCCATGGTTTAGTGATAGCTGCTACATCACAAGCTGTCATCATCATGGCTCTGAGAGACAGACATTTTTTTTTGCATTTATAGCTGAAGGACATTGTTAAGCTTAATACAGTATAAACTGCAAAATTAACAATAAGAAAAAAAACAGTGGACATTTATACAGACTTATCCTCCAATATAGTGATTTAACCTAGGATTTCATTGAGAGGAACCTGTGGTAGACAATTGATAATCTCTTAATTTATTGATGATGGATTATTCAGTGTTCTCCCCAGTGGTGAAAATTTGTATTTTTATGATTATGTTCCACACACGTGCGCGCGCTTTTCTGGCAGTCCATGGTATTCTCAACATTCTTTTGTAGAACCACATCTCTATTGCCTCTAATTTCCAACTTTCCTCTTTGTTTATTATCCAAAACTCGCATCCATATGTTAGTATGGGAGTTATATAGCACTGCAAACTCTCTTTCTCACCTCTAATATGACAAGGTCATATTAGACAATATATTTTTCATTCTTCTGAAAGTTGTTTTTGCCTGCCCTGTTTTGCTTCTTATTTCTGTTGAACTTCTTCCATCTGCTGTAATCGTTGTACCTAAATATTTGAATTGGTGAACCTGTTTTAATACTATATCATTCACTATGATCTTGCAAGGTGTGGTATTTTGTTTCTTTGAAATAACCATTACCTCTGTTTTCTTGATATTTATGAAGAGGCCTTTCTCTTTATTTTCTGTGACTACTACATAAATTAAATCTTGAAGGTCTTCCTCACTTTTAGCAATCGGAACAGGGTCATCCGCATAGTTCTGATGATTAACTAATGGGATAATTTAATCCGTTTAATTACATTACAAGATGGTCATTTATCTTGTATACACAAGGTGGTGGATTTGAAATCAAACCATGTCATGATTACAAATCCATTTTTTAAGCTCTGGAATTTATTGTTTGAGATAAGAAGTTAGGTACTTTGAATAATACTGACTATCTATTATTTATTATCTATCCCCAGGTGAAGGATAGCTGATCATATCCACACATACCAATAAGCATAAGGGTGGGAGCTTAAGTTGTCATTCTTCTTCTTCTTTAGCGTTCATTCTCAAACTCCCGCTGGATCTCCTTTGTGCAGGACCTTGGTCCTACTAGATTTCCAGCAGGATATAGTTCAGAGAATGGAAATACGTTGTGTCACCGTTTTATTTGTGCCAATGGCCCAACACATCCGTCTTCAGCGGAGTTGTCATTCGAAGGCCAGATGTGTCACTTTGGTTGCATTAAATCCATGTTTGTTCAAGGCTCTCTTGATGTTTTCTATCCACCATTTTCTTGTTCTACATTTGGCCTCATGCCTGGATATTCTTTTGTTACATGTTCTTATTGGTATTTGGTTTTGGATCATTCTCATGAGGTGACCTCTGTCTTTCTTTACTTATATTACTTGCTGTCTTTGAATATGTTCAGTACATGATATTATACCAACTCATTTCTTCATTTATCTAGTTTAGTTACCATATAACTTTTCTCAGTCACTTCATTTCACATGTAACAATTTTCTGTTGCAAGGCTTTTAAGGACCATGTTTGACTT
The DNA here is from genome assembly GCA_034231615.1 of Meghimatium bilineatum. Taxonomy (NCBI): domain Eukaryota; kingdom Metazoa; phylum Mollusca; class Gastropoda; order Stylommatophora; family Philomycidae; genus Meghimatium; species Meghimatium bilineatum. Next base: position 86,413,691 of record CM067299.1, read on the forward strand.
TGGTAGCAGAGTGTTGGTATAAAATTGTAGATATTATCTGTCTTTTGATTTCCATCTTGATATCTTGATCTTTGGGTGAAGAAGTAATGGCGAAAGTTGGTAGAGAACTGTGTTTGCTTCCTGACACCTTGTTTCTATTTCTCTGTCTAGTCTTCCATATTCGGAAAAAATGCTGCCTTGATATTTAAATTCTTTGGCTTATTTCACTTTGGTGTCATCTACAAATAACATCTTACAATACTGACAACAGGCAGTATGGTGATCTACTGAGGGGGATGGAATAAATATTAAGAAACTCAAATACAAAGATGTTAATCTTCTGAACCATTTCATGCTACTTCTTTCTTTTTCTTTTTGCTTTATACCCCTTTAATCCTTGTGGCATAGAAGGTAGACTAGTTCTCTGGAGATGGCCTTTTTGTGTGCTTCGTATATGTTTGTTTTTGTGAACTCTTTTATTTCTGTAATCCATCTTTTGCATTGTCTGCCCCTGACTTTGTATTCATCATATCTTTATAGTAATGCTTTTATAAGGTGCACTATCTTTAGGTAGTATAGAAGAATGTGAAAATCTGTTATCTTCTGACATCATCCAAGATTGGCATTGTGTTTGTTAGTCTTTTGATGTTTTAATTTCTGATTCTGTCTCTTATTGTTACTCCAAGAAGTCAATGTAGATAAGTTATTTTTGTTGAAACAAGTTTTCTTCTGGCTTTCATTGTTAGTGTCCATGTTTGACATTGGTAGAAATAACCAAAATGTCACAGGATGTCTGACAAAGTGAAGAGTGCTGCAGTAGCAAAAAAAATAAGCGACAAATACTATATAAAGTAATATTGTTACTGTTATAGCCTAACTATCAATGTAAAAAATAGATTTCACATTGGTAGCATAGGGATGATGTGAATGATCATTTTATATAGTGCAGTTATGTTGTTTATTCTCGCATGTTTGTTTTAAAAAATAGAAGATATCCACCTTAATATCGGGTATACTATGTATGTTGCATCCATGCTGGATTTCTTTGGTGTTTTTCCCCTTTGAAGATGTAATGATTCTAATATACCGAAGTGAATTCTTTCACCTGCTTAAGTTGTTGGTCATTGCTGAAAATAGTAGTGCTTCTTTCTGTTTTTGTTATTGATATTACCTCGGTTCTTATATGTTTATCTTCATGTTAAAGTCCCAACATGTTATGTGAAGTCTATTTATATGTGTATTTGTTCTTCTGATGTTGATATTATTGGCTTGATTATCTGCAAAAAAGAAGTTCACTCAGGAGGTCGTTTATGTTGTCCTCTTCATTGGTGTTGGCAATTTTAAATATACAACTGATATATATAACAAATAGCAAGGGAAATAGAACACATGCCTGCTGCATGCCAGGTTGAACATTTTATGTTACAATGTGACTAAATTCCATAAGAGATATATTTAAATAAACCCAACCATGTAAATGATTGCTGTGAGCTGTCTACTAGAAATAGACTTCTCCATGATAATTTTGTCACTAACCTGAGTAAATCCTTTTCAGCTTCACCTTGAAACTCTTTTTCACCATTCTCTACTAAAGTCTTGAACTCTCCTCTTTTCCTTAGAGAAAATCAAATAAAACATTATTGGTTAATGTTGATTTTATTTAAAGAATTGATTTCTCTAAACTGCTGACAAGTGCTAGTAATAATTTTTTTGCAGAAGATAAATAAACAGCATAAGTACATGTTAATACTTTAATAGCAGGCCCTTGTAGCCTGGAAGTGATGATATTAGACTGTTTAAGGTGTAGGCCCTCTATCCAAAACCAGATAAAGAATTGCTCTGAAAGAGGCTACCATAACACATACTTTCATGATTGCTTCCATGAATACAAAATAATAAGGTTCTAAATTTAACCATATTATATACAAATGGCTTATAACTTAGTAAACAAATATGTAAAACTTCTAAAGCTTCTTCTTCTTTTCTTCCTCTTTTACACTTTATGGGTGTCGAGGGAGATACAATGTTCTTGTTCTCACTCTCCTGGCAGCTTCAGACAATGTCAATGCTTCTCCTCTCTTCATATATGATTCATAAACTAATGAATCACATGGCATTCCTTCCAGATGGCCAAACCATTGCAGTTGTTGATGTTGTATGTATTGTAGAATATATATGCCAGACCTAAGACCTTAATTTTCCTCTTTTCCATTATGTCGATTAGCTCTTCTGTTTTATTTCCCAAACCAGATATATTCAATGTTCCTACTGTGAATTTGCTAGTTCTACTTCATGCTCCATTGATGTTGGTGTATTTTGGAAGCTAGTATCTTGATTGTGAAGTATGACATCTGTTGGTAACTCAATCACTGTCCACCATTGTTGGAATGCTCTCCACATGAAACTTATATTAGAGAATTATTTTAAATAAACATTTAAAACTACAAGACAGAAATGTTATTGTTTGTAAAAGATGAGAAATTGGAATGGAAATTTGATATGAAATTGTTAGTTTATTTTTATCTGGTGATCCCTTTACATGTAATCATTGCTGCTTTTAAGCAGTAGGCCTAAACCTGTAGTTTTCTCATTGTATACTTTTTATTGTTTCTCTTAAACTTTCTTTTGATATATGTTATATTTCAAATTGTAGTGTCAAATTTCAATAGAATGATATGAAGATGACATGATTAAAATGCAAATTCAATTCAAAGTTTTACACTGCAATTAATTCTCAATTTTAACCATTATTTGCTTGCCAGTTTGAAACTGTAAGATGCACGACTGGTTTATCAACCTTCAAGAACATTTAAATCTGCATGTCCACTCTGGTAATTCCTGTTTTAGATACTAAACAGTTAAAAAAAACAAATGGTGACTACAGAGATTTTGGAGTGGAGTTGGCTGTCCAATCCCATATAGGGTCAAAGGGACCATTTTGAAGTTGGATGTGTCAGGCAGAAAGGTACTGAATATCATAGATGAGCTGTACATTATTGACACAATTTATTCTGTTCTGCAGACTATATTCTGCTAATCTGCAGGAGTTTGAGAATGAATACAGAAGAAGAACATTCTGGAAATCAATGAGTTTATCTTTTATGAACACCTCATAATAGAAGAAGTTAAAGTTTTATCTAATATTGTAAATTATAAATGTTCCCCTATAAAATATAATTTCGGAAATAACTTACATAATCAAATTTTAATAATAAAATATGAAACTGATATCATCATGTGACATTTTCATTCCAGAACGTGGTCTTCTTTATGGTTTCTTTGAACACTGCACGATTCTGGGCAAATTGATCTGCCACAGCTGAAGACATGTTCAAACTGATATACAGTTTAAATATATATACCTAAAGTATAATGCCAGATCTGTAGACAGGATGGCATGTTCCAGAATTTTGATAGCTCTTCTGTACTCCTCTGGGGTAAAGGACTGGAATATATTATTTCCCTGAATAAAAAAATAAAATAAAATGAGATGTAGTTGTTTTGTTTCTCCAGCAAATCTATGTTCAGTAATGTTCTATAAGCCACTGCATATCACATAATTCAGATGACTTCCCTTCAACTGTGAATGCATATCATTTTATTTTTAAATAATTTGGTTGTTAATTTTCTATCTAGTTTAATAATTAATTGAACAGAATACTACTACACCACCATTCAGAGTATAGTCTGTTACCACATTCCTACAAAAGTGTTTAAAAAATATGAACAGATAAAGTTGGGGATTAAGAAGAATACTAAACATTAGATGGCAGGACAAAATAAGAAATGAACAGATGTGGACATGAACAGGTCATGATCTGATATTGACATTAGATGAAATCTTAATGTGATCGATATCCCGATTAAGGGGAGGAAATGAAGATGGATTTAGACATATGCTCAAAATACTAGTAAAAGATGTAGCTTGAAGTTCAATGAGATGGAGTCTGCAGGTAAAGTGGAAACAAGAAATAGGAAGACAATAGAATTCATGATGAACTTAACAGAGAAGGAAATCACATGGATTGAGGCTGAGATCATATCCAAGAATAGAGACGTGGACAATTCTTATCCCTGGCCTACTCACTCAAGGATGTGTTCAGGGGGTTGAAGGACTTCAGCTAGTGGGGGGGGGGGGAAGGATTTATGATAGTTACCTATAAATATAACAGCTAATAAATACAGATAAATAATATAAACAATAATGAATTCCACATTTTCACAAGCAGAAGCTTTAGTCAAGAAACTACCCGGTAAACCAAAATTATTGACTATTGTTTTTGTTTTATTGTCCAGCACTTGAAGATTGTTAGTGTTTCTTCTTCTAAGGCTAGTAAATGAAACAGAGCTACCTACATGCACCATATATCTAGAGGAAAACACGAAATATCTTACAGATAGGACATAACTATATTGGAAACATTAGCTAGAATTCATTTCTCAACAATGATGATGGAATAACTGAAATATGCAATGTATCAAGATGTGATGCATATAAATTTTCACTCCAAAAATCACTTCCTAATCTGATGTCTGGTAAAACAAGATCAAAGATAAGAAATTAGCATGATTTGGCATATGGGAGCTGACCATGAGTTGTAATTCACTACCCACCAATCAACTTATAAAAAGAAATAGTTAAAATGTTAAACAATTAAAACACTAGACACCACTTGAAGTGGTGTTTAGGTGTCCCCATTTTTAATTCAAATAGTAATCTGATAAAATGACCAGAAAAACTCAGTTTAGGCTGTGTATTCTAAGAGTTGATATCATAATCTATCTATTTGAAGTGTCCTTTATAGAACATTGTCCTCAATGTCACTCTGTAAGCATCTTGGTTCTGTGCAAGCTGCCTAGTCTCTTGCAGTGCCATGTTCAGAAGGTCTTTGATATCCTGTCTCTATTACAGTCTTGATCTGCCTCTTGTTCTCTTTCCTAGAAATTTTCTCTCCATGATTAATCTTTCTAAACCATTGTGTCTTTTTATATGTCCAAAATATGAGTTTCTTGGATTGTATATGTTTCAGTGGTTTGTCATTGTTTTCTAAGCTGCTTCTGGTCTCTCATCAGTCACTGTCCTTGATTTAATCCATCCTCCTTCCAATACAGGGCTTTCTCAACTCCTGCCTTTGAAGCCATGATATCATAATAATATTATAATAATAATAAAAGATCTATAACCTGTCAATGTCATAGTGATGCCATATTGGAGACAACCTTAAAAAGCACTCTGAGCAACTCTGGCCTCAGCCATTCGAATGAGTGTAGAAAAATAATGAAATAATACATTATTGTCAATCCAAGATTTTCTTTGATCATTCTTTTCCTTCCTCCCTAAAATATTCCTTGTACCATAATTTTAGAATGTGAATCATCTCTCAATACATTTTCAAACTAAGAACGTTATGTTATTTTATTACAACCACACCTGGTTCTTGATAATTTGCAATGATATATTTGCTGCTGAATGAATTATTTATCTTATATTCTACTTGTCATGCAACATATTCTCTCCAGAACATTGTCTTCCCAATGAACTCCTTGAACCCTTCTCTGTCTTGGGCCATGCAGCTTGTATTTTCCAACAACATATTCATGTTATCTTTAATGTTGTCAGTTCATTGTCTTCTTTGTCTGCCCTTTCTCCTCCCCCAGGTACTCTTCCCTCCATTATTTGTCTTTCTAAACTGTTGTGTTTCTTTATATGACCAAACAGGTGTAGTTTTCTCTTTGTTATTGTGTTTAGTAACCAACACCCTGACATGTTCAATGTGTTTATAATATCTGGATTTTTTTTCTTTCATGATATTTTAAATGTCTTTCTGATTTGAAATCTGATTTGAAAACATGAGGAAGATAAGAGACAGGAATAGATATGTGCTATACTCTGTTCACTGAATGAAGTGGGTCAGTGCTTCTGATTGTTTGTTGGTCGCAGAACACATTAATCGATTGTTAAGTTCTCAATAATATTGTTTTTAAATTTCATTTTCAAATGTTTAAAAAAAATATTACTTAAATATTGTATTTAAATGCATTAAATAATATTGTTTTTCTGTCATTAGCTGTTTGGTTGGTTGGTTGCTGATCCAGCGGTCCATGGGCTCATGCCCTTTTACCTAATGCCATTAAAATAGCATTATATTGCTGGGAAGTCTGTGGATTTTCTGCCACCACAGGCCAGAGCCAGAGAATAACTATCACACCACCAGGAAGATAATTTTCAACCTACGCACTGTTCTGAGCTATTACAACCAAGATATGGTTTACTGTGCTCATTCTCCGCCACTAATTGACTACTGGTTATGCCGAATTTCTCTATTGCTCCAGGCATGCAACCAAATGTTCACGTCAAAAGGACTGTCATGTCCTGAGTCACTGTGCCTCTATGATGGGTCTCAGCCATAGTAAAAAACATTGCAACAACAAAATAAAAGCATAATTATTTAGATGACGTGCCATGAAGCTTCTATAAGAAGATAACCTCAATATAACGGCATGTCATCGACTACGATTTTCTGTTGCATGGGTCTAGTGGGCCATTGGTGAGACCCACAAATGCAACCGCATGTGTAGAGATCATTCATCATCAAGTGACATATTCTTTCCAGAATGTAGTCTTTCCTATGGATCTCTTGAATTCTCCGCTGTCTTGAGCAAGTTGCCCTGCATCTTCCAGTGACATGCGCAGGCATTCTTGAATGTCTTTTGTCCAACGGCGTCTTGGTCGGCCTTTGCCCCTGTTGCCTTCTATCATCCCCTCTATTAGCACTCTCTCCATGCCGTCATGTCTCTTAATATGACCGAAAAAAATAGATTTTTCTTTAATATAGTGTTCAGAAGCCAGCCTTCCTGGACGTTAATTGTTCGTAGCACCTCCTGGTTTGTTTTCTTCGCTGTCCATGGTATTCTCAAAACTCTTCTATAACACTTTAATTCAAATGATGTTATTCTCTTGGCCACTATTTTATTTAGTGTCCATGCTTCACATCCATATGTCACCACAGGAAATACACATGTTCGTAGTAAACACAATTTTGTTCTTATGTTAGTACCTTGCCATAGTTTCTTTATTTCATCAAAATAAAATAACCAGGCTTCCGGTCAAAATGGTTATGTGAGAATGTATGTGTTTTCCTCGGTGTCAGTTTAAATCTGATGTTCCTCCTGAAAGCAATGGCAAACTACAGAAGTATTGTGCCAAGAAATTTTCTATGGATGTGGTAGAGAACATTAACTGTTTAAAAAACACCTGTTGTTGCCGAGTAATGTGTGGGTGTATTTTCCCCACTTCATTCTTAAAGTGAAAAAAGTATAACAAAAATGTGTGTAGAACAGTTTGCAAAAGAACAAACACTGAGGCTTTTAACACAAGAGGGAGTAAAGAGTTGATCATTATATGGAAACCAATATAATAATGATTAAACATTGTTATAACTCACATATAATAGTGATAAATCAATTCAAATATTGTACATTGGAATAGCTTATATTGCATACCTCACTGTTGATAATCATAATGCAATGATCAAAATGATGGTGCTCTAGAACTGATGTACTGTACAACATGGCTAGAGGTGAAGCTACTCTGAAAATGTGAAGCATTAAATTATTCACATTAAAGATATAATTTTTTTCTCAAAATGTAATAAGTTATTGAACAAGATATAAGCAAAAATTAAGTGTTTTGGATCAATTCTTATACAACAGAGGTCATGTCTTTGTTATTCAGATTTATACCTGTTGAATTCCAGAAGGATCATTCTGTATTTCAGGCCAAAATACATCTAATTATCTATATTTATACCTAAAAATTCTGCCCAAATTAATTTTGTAAATTTACAGTGCTACAAATTTTGATATAAAAGGCATTGTCATTACTATTATATATACCGATATACTCTATTATTTATACCATATTTCACTATACCCCAATAGCGAATTAAACATACTTGACTTGAAAGGCATTGTTTGTGCCCCTATGGTCCAAGTCATGGCATAAACATGCAGTCATCAAGGCAAATATCTCCACAGAATCAAATTTAGGTCGTAGTTCTCCAGTCTGAGTAGGAAAAGAATGTGTATAATACAAATATTTTTAAATTACCTTTTGTTTTAGGCAAGCATTAATAGAATAAATAATGTCCTTTAAACTAAGGTATTCAACATTAGTTCATCATTGAACAAAACTTTGAAAAAAAACTTATTTACCAGATATATTTTATAAATAAACATTTTTTCTTATTATTAAATATCAATGGTAATACCGGGTATTTTATTTCTTTTCAAAATCAATGTTTTGCTTTGTAGATTTAGAATAATTATTGTGTAGGAAAGAAGATGACACTAGCTCATGCCATAATGGCAATCCCACTCTTTACTTCGTCAGGTGACATGTTCATTTCAGAGTGTAGACTTCTTTAGGGATACTCTAAATAAATAGCTTACAATTCTGGGTGGATTGACCAGCTGCAATCAAGAATATGTTTAAACACTGAAATATCTTGTGTCCATCATCATCTTGGGCGGCTCTTTCTGTTTCCAGCAATCACGCCTTCCATTGCTAGTTTTTCCATGCTATTATATCTCTTTATATGACCAAAAAACTTCAGCTTTCTTATTATAATGTTGTTCAAGAACCAACCCGTTTCTACATTTACTGTTCTTAACACTTCTTGATTTATTTGTTTTGCTGTCCATGGTATTCTCAGTAATATCCTTTTTTAACATCTCCTTTCAAAAGACCAAATTCTTGTTTGCACTACTTTATTATTTGCCCATGTTAACAGCCATAAATTGCTACTGGGAATATACCTGAGATGTTATTTAATAATGCAACACCTATGAAGACAAAGATGGCATTTCTGCTGTCTTCTGATCTAATTTATAGCAGCAAGCCACTATAGTCTGACTTCACAAATTCTTAGACATGTTTTAAGAGCCTATTTTCAGTTGGACTAGTTTCTAGCAAGCTCTTCTCAGTTATGTGTATATTTGTCCATTACCATCAAGTCATATTTGCATATCATTGTAATTGCAAATACCTTGCAACAAAAATATGGTAATCCTACAGTCTTTTGTTGGAAATATGGTCCAATGCAGAGTCACTTGATTCATGGACATATAGAAGAATGGTGGCATATAGACTGTGCATGTGAGAATCTTAATGTTACTGACCAGCATACTATTTCTCTATTCTCTCTAATGTAAAATTGTAGGACAGATAATCCTTGTTTATTAAAAAAATATCTTGCATTGTTACAAGATTATGCTATTTTGTTAAAAGATAAAGATACAATTAGTACAATTATATCATGTAAAACAGTAAAATATATCATAAATGTAAAGGTAGGCCCATGGCAGAAACCTGTCATAGGGGATGAAGATAACTCTTCATGTACAACCGGTAATTATCATCAAGTGCCATGCCGGCTGACATAGGCAATCATGGCTCTCCACATCTCCCTATCTCCAGTATTACATATCAGGATCGTTGTTGTTTTCCTGCCATGTATGGTCTGTTAAACTGTCTAATATTTTCTCATGTTGTTGCCCTCTGTCTCTGTTGCCTTCAATCTTGCCTTCTGTGACTATGCTCTCCACACGTCCTTTCTATAATGTGGGCAAAAAATGAAGATTATCTTTTTCTTATATTATTGATTAAGGTCTGTTTTGCATTTGGCTCTTTCAACACCTCCACATTAGTTTTCCTTGCAGTCTATGGTATTCTCAGCATTCTTCTGTAGAGCCACACCTCTACTGTCTGTAATTTTCCACTTTCCTGTTTGTTTATTGTCCAATATTGACATCCATATATTAGTACGGGAGTTATATAGCATTGCAGAACTCTCTTCCTCACCTCTAATGATAAGGTTATTATTATACAATATATATATTACACAATATATTTTAACTTTTCTGAATGTTGTTTTTGCCTGCCTTATTTACTTCTTATTTCTGTTGAACTTCTTCCATCTACTGTAATCGTTGTACATAAATACTTGAATTGATGCAGTACTAAATACTTCATGCACTAATTACTTTAAAACTTACCATAGAATTAGGAAAATAAAGATATTACATTTTTAAAACTTCAAAAAAATAAGTCTGCTGCATTGCATATTATTATTATTATTATTATTATTATTATTATTATTAACAAAATATTATTAAGTGATGTTAAATACTAATAATTAATGAATTGATATATTATATTTGCATTAAACAAATGAGAAATAAAATTATGTAAAAAAAACAATAGGTTCTATGCTCAATATTAATATGACAATTTATGATTATATTAACTGATATATGAGGACAGGACTGTGTTGCAGATATAGTTTTATTTATTTATATGTGAATATAGTTTTGCATTGATTTAGAAATTGTAAAATCACAAAATAAATGGTTCATTAGGAGATGTGGCCACATCACGTGATTTAATTTCAACCTTTTAATAATAGGCTATGCTTAATTTCATAAAGCTTCTGTGACAGAGATTACAAACTCATAAAATATGAATTGATTTAAGAAAGAGCAATGTACTGAGAGCCCCCCCTCCATTCCCAAAGGTCTTCCATTGCACGCAGATTGATGGAATCTGCATTTTATGCACCTTTAGTGAAAGTTAGTTTCATTAAAGAATATATAGTTTGTTCCATTAAAATGTGGCCACATTTCTCCGTAATGAGCCCAACAAATTTCACAATCAGACACTTACATACAGCATAGTGAACATTGTTTGACAAACATTAAATGCATGTCTCCAGTTGTGGTATGTAACAGGTCTGTAGTTTTTTTTAACAGTACATACCCAACGGCATATGGTCTGAAAAATAATATAGTATGATAATATGATATTTAGGCTCCATTATGTGGTTTTTTAAATGGAGTCTAAGGAAACAAATAACAATGGATAAGAAACCATTTGATGAAATAAAATTTGAATAATGAAAATAAATTTGTAAAGTTTATTTATTAATGACACTTCAAATTCAAGATACAGGTTTTTTCTACATTTATGAATCCAATGTACAAAAATCCTGCACTTTATATGACCTTCATGTTTCTCTGCCAAAGTCCTTGATTCAACCAATCTCTTTTATCTTCAACTTTTAAAACTCTTCATTATTCTTACATTTACCAATTTATTTTGGAGAAATATGGCTAAAATGGATACTTATGAAAGAAGCAAAAGAATGAACAAAGAGCACCCAAATAAGTAAATTGTAGAAAACTGGCAACCAAACCACAGAATAAACAAAAGTCAGTCCATGTCAATGAAATAAAAGACAGCAATCACACCCCCAGACAAGAGACAAGAACTGCAAAGAGTAGAAAAATGTTTACCACCACATACCGATTTTAAATTGCCGGAAATCAAAATACAATTAAGAGATATTGCAACGAAAAGTTCTGACCTAGTAAGTCTTATGAAAGCAACACAGAAAACAAAAGACACCTACCCAGAACAATGGATTCGTGTCTATACTGATGGGTCTGCTTTCAAAGCCACCATCAAAGCAGGTTATGGTGTCTATATAGAATATCCAGACAAAACATTTGATGAGTTGTTTGATGCCTGTGGGGAGATCTGTTCTAACTATGAAGTTGAAATAACAGCACTAGAAATTGCCTTGTACCACTTGAAGAACATATTTGATGCCTTTCCATAAAAATTCCAAAACATTGTTATTTTCACAGACTATGTCTGCTCTTCAAGCATTAGAATGTGATAGACATTATAAGTCTGAGCTGGTGGAAATATATCACCATGCCAACCAGCTGCCTAAATCTTATAAAGTCAGCATTGTGATGCAGTGGATTCCTGGCCACTCAAACACACCTGACAATGACAAAGAAAATTGGATGAACAGATGGGCCATAGAAAACGCTTTACATAGAGCTCTTCATAAAAATAATTTTATGTAAATTATGCCTTTTTTATTTATCATTTTGTGTATGTGTTTGTAGTCTATTTACCACTTTAAGGTTAATAAGTCCTATATGACAATTTCATTACTGCTGGTTGCCTCTGCACCACATATTGCATTTTTATCTGTCACAATTAGCTGTATTTAAAACTATATCTACATGTTTTATATTTGCACACAGTTAATTTCGCATTGACTAAATACTTTCATAGAATTTTTCTGCAATCTATTTGCTAATTGATCCTGAGAGGAGCATGCAAATTAACTATAAAAATATTATTATTTTTTTTAAAACACTATGGTACATTATTTATGTTTATTTGTACATGACTTCTAAACTTCACTGCATGGGTATCAACATCCAGTCTGTTGTTACATAAATGCAATGATTATATCTAAGATTAGGGTATGTCTCAAAAGCTGACCTAGATCAATGGCCATTAGTGTTCTTTTTTACAAATTTCAAAGCATATTGTGAAGAAATCAAAGAAGCAACTTCTGCTGCAGGGTGGAAGCCAGGATAATGATCCTGATCGATACTAAGTCTGGTTTTCATGCCCTCCAGAACGCAAACTCATCTCACCTGAATGATCCAAAATCACTTCTATCTCAAATTAACAACCAAGCTAAAGAAGTAGTTGGCCAATGGATTCCAGGTAATCCACAAATCAGTGGAAGTGAAATAGCAGAACAGCTAGACAAAACTTAAGTAAGTGGCAGCAAAAACATATAGAAGAGATGGTATAATTTTCAGAAATAAAGCCCATTATCAAAATTTCCATGCCACGAAGAAAAAACCCAATAATTTTTAGAATGAGAATAAGCCACAGCAGACTCAAATAATATGTGCATAAAAGATTTGTAATTGGTAACACCAATATTTTCCCATGCGAACAATCTGCAGGAAACACAGACCATACTTTACAATTTTACAGATAGGCATGTGCCCACTTTACCGAACAACAAGAAAACTATGGCTATCTGATAGACAAGCTGGGTTGGTGACCACAGTATAGTTCACTGAAGAAATCCATATCAGTGTTAGACTCTGAGCCAGGAAGAAATATGTATGTCTTGGTCATTCATGAATCTGTATATTAGTAGGTTATCTTGTTGTGAATACATGATATCTAGTTGTGTTGTGTGCTTCCATGTTGCTGGTGCGTTTCTCAGGCCAGATATCTCTGATTTCAGCACCAGTGCTTGTTTGGCCAGGTATGTGGTCCTGCTTGATGTGTGAGATGTTCCGACCTATCTTAGTTTTCAGTCTCTGTTGGTTGGACTAAGCCCCATCTCCACTTCAAAGAGTTGGCTCCGATTAAAGACTGGATAAGAAATTAGATTGCTTTGAAAACTAATAGCTTACAGCATTAGAACAGAGTGTCAGGCAAAATATATAGGGTCTAATAAATACTAATTGAAGAATATCCTGTATAAAACATTGCTTTCTCAAAAATTGTTGAATATTTAGGCACCATTTATATATTTAATTAACATTGCCAGTTTTACATAACTACATCAGTTACATTGCACTTGAACCACGACCAATGTAATAGATAATTAAAAGAAATTCCTTCAGAATATGACAACATAACAAAAAAGATATTACACTGTGAACACAAGTCTGTTCTACCCGGTATGTATTTTTGCACTACTTTTGATATATTCCTGCTTGAGAAAGAGAAAAAGTCTATTAAAAAAATACAAGGACAGTCCTTTGATTCAAAATACTTAGATGGCATTGAGAGTCTTGATTTTAAAATAAATGAAAATTATGTGGTAGTATATCCTAGACCAGGTGAAGGACATATATCATACAAATGAAAACTTAAAAGATGTTGCAGAGGTAAATTTTGGTACAAAGACAAGTTAATGTTCACTATTATGAAATAGAATTTACAAGTATAATCTAATGAAACTATTTTATCAAACCTCATAGGGAATCTTAAAAGTGTTTATAAGATTTGCATCCATAAACATTCGGATAGTGGCTTTAATGGTTTCACCATCAGACATGAGCATGTCATCAAAGTCATAGGTATTCAGACGGTAGTCTGCAACTGTTGGAATTTGTTCCATCTGTAAAGGAAAGGAAAATATTGTATTGTAATATATTTTACATCTGAGTTTAAATAAAACATGAATTATTAAATATGGTAAAGAATTAATTTTAGTAATGAATAATTTTAAAGAATTTATGCAAGTTATTTTTCTATGTCATTCTTAAACTTTCTGCAGATTAGTAAGATGTAATCAGGAGAACAGAGTGCATGGTTTACAGTTCGGTTGTGATAGCTTCACCTTTTGGTATGACACATCTATTTTATTCATCATTAATGAACACAAATATATATATAGGCGCCTATATATATATTACCTTTCAACTTCCATAATGATAATTCTGTATTTCAGTAAAAAAAACACCCTAAATTTTACATTTATACTCCAAATTCTGCAGCCAGATGAATACAAAAATAATAGGCCTATGGTTAGTGATAAAAAAATATTTCCAGTTGAACTTGGAAATTAAACATCAGATCATTCGAACAGGAAGTTAGTTCACTCACTAAAAATTGAGCCAGCTTGCTAAAGGAGGTACTTTACTTACTTAAAAACATAATATCATTATGTGGATAATAATAAAACCCTGATGTATTCGGCAAAAAATACAGAAAATCTGTACATCTTGACATTTATGAATGTACTAATGCAATTAAAGTATATAGACTAATCAATGGTTGATTGCTAAAATGTAGACCTAAGGCAAGATATTTTGACAGTTTGATTAAGTGCAAAACAGACAAATTTATATCGACATTTAGTCTTCTTTGCTACAGGACTACTGCTTGGTCCACACGTGTATAAAAGAAATTATTAAATTATGTCAATTTTTCCATTGGTCATCTTTTGATGTTTTGTTGGTGTCTTGATAAAGACCTTTCTGTTGAAACGTTGAGTATGATTTGTGTAATGTAATTTGTATGATTTCTCGTGTGCGCATCATTACCTACTAGTTTTAGTTGTAGTCTGTCGTGTCTCATTGAAGCGATATATAAACCTGTGTTTTACATAAGTCTAAATATTCTTGATAGTGAGTTAGTGTGGGTTTGCAGTTTTTCTTCGCCATCATATATGATGTTTTAATCGTCAACGAAAAGTAATTAATTATATTAGTTGTTATGTTGTTCATTATATGTTGTTTCGTTATATATCTCATTTTGTGTTTCTTCTATAATTCTGTCTATGAAGGCGACAGCACAGTAGTTGTCCCTAGATTCCATATTTTTCTACTATTTTCCATAGTATGCCTATGTCTGTTTATTCTGTCGAACGCATTTTCTCGGTCGACAGATGGTGTTTATCTTTTTGTCATATTCAATAAGTTGTCTAAAGGTAAATAGAGCATCTGTGTATCCCGATTCTCTTCTGAAACCACACTGGGCTGGACTTGTGACATGGGCTACTTTTTATGAGTCATCATAATCATAGAATTTTGAGATAGGCCTACATGAACTTGGTCAATATCGAGAATGAGCGATTTGGGAGTGAGGATAGGTGGTCCGTAGAGAACACATAACACAGATTTGGGAGTGAAGATAGGTGGTCCGTAGAGAACACATAACACAGATTTGGGAGTGAAGATAGGTGGTCCGTAGAGAACACATAACACAGATTTGGGAGTGAAGATAGGTGGTCCGTAGAGAACACATTTTTCTACCATTTTCCATAGTAGGCCTATGTCTGTTTATTCTGTCGAACGCATTTTCTCGGTCGACAGATTTAAAAAGAGTAGGAATTAACCTAGAACCAAAACCACCAGTCGCAATACCCTGAATTTTTTTACTAAAGCAGAGATCTGAGCACTTTTGGAAATGTCCGATGTGCTAACAGTATGATCAACATACCTAAAACTTATTGGATTTTGCTAGTTATGTACATGCTACTGGTTGACTGAACTGTTAAGTTGTACTGAATGTTACAGATGAAACATCCGCTCTCTATTTGATGCACAGTCAGAATGTTATCACCAGAGAAAATTATCAAATGTCTTTTGAATACTATTTATCTCATTTCTTATAACATATATTTGCAGTCTATGAACAAGAATTCTGCAGTTAATTCTATTGCAAGTGTCTCTTTATATACCTTAGATTCCTCTGTAGCTCCTTCACTGCCCTGTTGAGGAAAATTGATCACAATATTTTATATTACAGCAGTACTAATAACACACAATAAAAATGGTACATCCACAAAACATTGAAATAGAAGTCGAATCAGTAGGCTACATTTTGAATATTCATAGATATTCCCAAATTGACTATTGTAAAGACAATATGACACTATTTGGTAAATATTTGCAAAGCATTAATAAACATGCAAAGAAAATAACATGGGGTCTTTGTTACCTCTTATATTTAATGGTAGTGCATCTTGATATAACCTAATTGGACTGTGTTGTCCGCTGGTTGAAAAGGACGCGCCTCTCCATAAGAGTGGTAAAGTCATGAACTATTTACCTACCATAAGAGTTAATGATGTTATAAAATAAATGATAATTAAAAAACACCTGCAAAATATTATATGGATAAATTAAACAAAGTAATAAATGATGTTTGGATTTGAATATTATGATCCACTTAATGTTAGACCATCATCATTGCATGCGGAACACATCCACAGGTAAATCAATCGTCTCTTATCATCCAAAGTCACAACAAAACTAACAGTTCAATTTCTCTGTGGGTTGATGAATATTCTTCTAGAAAAGTGGTGGGCAATCTGCGGTCCGCAAAAATAAATCTGGCTCGATCAGTAATTTTTTTCTGGCTCGCCAAGTAAATTTATCCTGAAATGTCAGCCTGATCTAAAACTACTATATGTTGTCGTCCCAGGGTTCAGAAAATTCCACTTTGAGATCCAAAAGACTTTATAAAAGTTTCTAGCCCCCATACCACACGATCATAACTAAATCCGACACGTCGATCTAATAAGGTTGTTCTAAACTCATAAGAACGCGCATATCTAACAATCACATTATTCGTGCATTTAATCAAGGCAACTTCCCAGAAATTACCACTGAGCAATGACTGCACTTCAGACGCAACATCAAAAGGGTACAACTTTTTTTACTTTTTCTGTTGAGTGTTATTACGGGTAGCCTACTACTTGGAAGGAGATTGACAATTCAGGGCGTACTAATCTATTTCCAAACCAACACACACGCACGCAAACATGCATACACGCACCAAAAAACTCAACCTTTTATGACTTCCTCAGAATACCCCATCCACGACTTTCCTATCATAAGTCTATTATCTTTCACTCTCTGCATACTTCATTATACATAGTGTGATATTTGTCATTGCTGATTTGGAGCTAGGCTTGTGCTAATGATAATTGTATTCTATGCTTCGTAGTTGAACAATTGAGTAATAATTGTATAGTTCGTGATGACATGTCCTTTGTGCATCTAATAATTGCATGCATAACTTTGTTTCTAGATATTGCGAAATCGTTGAGAATCATCGATTTAGCCAATGGTAATTTCTTCTTCAATTTTTCCGAATATGGAGCATCTGAACAGGAGTACATGAACACTGCAGCAGTAAAGTTATTTCTCAACAGGAGTACATGAACACCGTAGCGCTAAAGTGATTTCATAACAGGAGTGCAGAGTACATGAACACTGCGGCACTAAAGTGATTTTTTAACAGGAGTACACGAACACTGAAGCACTAAAGTGATTTCTCAACAGGAGTACATGAACACTGCGGCACTAAAGTGATTTTTTAACAGGAGTGCACGAACACTGCAGCACTAAAGTGATTTCTCAACAGGAATACATGAACACTACAGCACTAAAGTGATTTCTCAACAGGAGTACATGAACACTGCAGCACTAAAGTGATTTCTCAACAGGAATACATGAACACTGCAGCACTAAAGTGATTTCTCAACAGAAGTACATGAACACTGCAGCACTAAAGTGATTTCTCAACAGGAGTACATGAACACTGCAGCACTAAAGTGATTTATCAACTTTATATTTTTTTTCTGTGCTCTGTCATTCTATTTTGAGGCTGATTTATTACATTTCCTCTTTAATATCATGTTTTCAGTTATTTAAACGTGTACAACTTGTACACATGTTCTCATCATTAATTTCAGATAAAGTTAGATGACATTGCACCTATGTGCTGTCACTAGTCACTTCATGCTCTTCTTCTTCTGCTTTCATTCTCGAACTTAAGAAGATTAGTGAGATGTAATCTGGAGAACGAAATGCATTGTATTATTGTGTTTTTCGTCCAGGAAATCCGACTTTAGTATAGCTTCTGAATCGTTCTGACATTGAATGGACAGTTAATCCGCCCCCATCCCCAAATAGTCATAGTGACCTCTAATAACATGCATAGCAGTTGCAGTTGCCACTCTTTGTTTCTATTTCAGGCCCCAGTTATATGTCACTTCATATGTCTTCCTAAATTACACAGGCCCCAGTTATATGTCACTTCATATGTCTTCCTAAATTACACAGGCCCCAGTTATATGTCACTTCATATGTCTTTCTAAATTACACAGGCCCCAGTTATATGTCACTTCATATGTCTTTCTAAATTACACAGGCCCCAGTTATATGTCACTTCATATGTTTTCCTAAATTACACAGGCCCCAGTTATATGTCACTTCATATGTTTTCCTAAATTACACAGGCCCCAGTTATATGTCACTTCATATGTTTTCCTAAATTACACAGGCCCCAGTTATATGTCACTTCATATGTTTTCCTAAATTACACAGGCCCCAGTTATATGTCACTTCATATGTTTTCCTAAATTACACAGGCCCCAGTTATATGTCACTTCATATGTTTTCCTAAATTACACAGGCCCCAGTTATATGTCACTTCATATGTTTTCCTAAATTTCACAGGCCCCAGTTATATGTCACTTCATATGTTTTCCTAAATTACACAGGCCCCAGTTATATGTCACTTCATATGTTTTCCTAAATTACACAGGCCCCAGTTATATGTCACTTCATATGTCTTCCTAAATTACACAGGCCCCAATTATATGTCACTTCATATGTCTTCCTAAATTACATCAAGAATTATATAAATTAGGATCATCAGTGTGAGAACTTGGTGGCAAATAGTGCCACAAATGCCTAATGGTACATACGTGTTTAAATGTTTGGAATTTACATAACATTATAAATTATGTATGGTTGTTGTATGTCTTGTAGACTGGTCCATATTCATAGTAACGTGAGAATGTACACCTTAGATGTCGTTACTAAAATGATGTTTTGGGGGGGGGGGGGGGGATGCGGAATGGTCAATTTGGAAAAAGTTGTTGAAATGAGTTTTGAAATAAATTGGTGTAAGCTGAACGGATCCTGTTCAAATCTCATATGTTATCTTATAATTTAGCCACACAAGTTGTGAGGAAACAGCAATAACTACATGATACTGAATAACAAATGAGCTCAAAATGCAGCGATAAAAATATGAAACAGTATGAAATCAATGATAGTCGACCATTACATTGTATACTGATCTAATCTCGCCTATCATCATACATTATTAATGTGACAGCTAATAGTGGTTTGATGATAGGTCACTTAGACTTTAACACAAATTCAGAAAATCAATAACAGCTAATATTTACACGAGTCAGAAAAAAAGTAGATGGAGATATATCAATTCCATAATGAGAGAAAACACATTAAAAAAATCATAAATCAAGCCTGAAGATGGCGAGTATTAGAAAAAGTAAAAAAGGTTGACACAGACAAACAAAATTAATCACAAGAACATTGACAAGAGAAGCTAATATTGATTCCCTTGCTGAGAATGGAGAACTCACACAAACCAGAGATGTATTGCGAAGTAGGGTCGATACCGTGAGTCCCAAGCACAGTCTGATCACAGGAAGTTAATGGAGAGATCAGCGCCATTGCACGCAAGACACATCCATAGGTGCTCCAATCTCCCCGTGAGTATATCCGAAATTACACGACAACCGACAGTTCCATCTCTCTATTGGTGGATAACATTTTTTGCAGTCCATGTTAACGTTCATTTCTCGCCTTGCAACAGTTTAGGCCTAGCTACTTTATTTAGGGGGGAGGGGTGGAAAAGGAATTATCATCCTCATTCATTTCGTTTGATCGTGCAGTTTCTCTTAAGAATTCAATGTGTCGGCCCTGTCCGTGGTCTTGCCATTCAATACAGTGTCAGAACCTGTCACATTATGTGATCTCTCATTGCCTTGAACATCTGAATGACTGTGCCCAAAAGTGAATGTGACAACCTCCAATTTCGCACTGCCTGCCCCCAGCATCAATCCACTGTTCACGAATATAATCAATCCTCTAGTATTTTTCTGATCATGATTATGGAGTTGCTGCTAATGCAGATATGAATTGTACTATGTGTGTCCATCCATCTTAAGTCTCTCCTCACTAGCATTATTTCTATCGCCATACTATACGTAGTGAAATCTCCACCATCCTCTCTAATAGTTTCCCTTACACACTGAGTTGTGAAGAATATCAACCGGAATATGCAAACCAATCTAGATTGCTCAGGCAACAGCATCATTGTTTAGATTATGCTTCCAGTCTTGTGTATACTGTTCAGAGACATGCAACTGTTAATAATTAAGGTTAATTGAATCTATTGACTTTCATTTGATTAGTCACTCAACTCTTACTACTTCAACAGTTGTACTATACAACGATTAACTTTTTCTTATTCTTCTGCGTTCAACATCTGTGGTCATGCTATACCGTCAGGCCTGTCGTCAAGACGAAGTCCACTGTCTTCTCCAGGTCAGAGCGGCTGCCCCATAGATTTTGCCTCAAGTCTGTATCCTCTGGCCAGGTCTGCTGTCTCTGCTCTTTGTATGATGGGCAGTCCTGAAGTATGTGTTCCGGAGTATGGGTTCCTGATCCACATGGACATTTATCTGTGTATGAGATCCTTAATCGATAAAGGTGACCCAACAGTCAGCAGTGGCCTGAACGATTAGCTAACAATGTGTGTATTAGTTTTACTTATCTTCTCTGAAGTGAGAAAGTTAAAAAGATAAATATCGTAGCTGCTTACACTATGATCTTGGTACTTTAACAACAATATAGTTTAATATTGTCCTACAAGATGATTTTTGTCTTGTTGAAGTACTATTTCTGTGGGTTTCACTTCTCCATGTGTATTTATCATAATTAATAAATTAATTGTTTTAGGAAGACCACATAAATTTTAGGAAGAATTGTTTTATACCGATAGCCACCGGTATGAGTGGTAGCTCTGCAACTGACCAATTTGTCCCGACATAAAATATTGTCAAAGGGAGTGGATATAAATGGATATCCTCCATATGGATGTGGAAAGCAACGGGAAACTACCACATTATTCTCCCAAGATGAAAGTCATGGCGACACACAGAAGTAGGATACAGTTAGTGTCAATTGAAAAATATATTGTGTAATATGACGTTGTCATTATAGGTGAGAGAGTTCTTCAGTGTTATATAACTCCAATACTAACATATGGATGTGAGTCTTAGACAATAAACAAACTGGAAAGTGGGAAATTAGAGGCAACAGAGATGTGCTTCTACAGAAGAATGCTGAGAATACCATGGACTGCCAGAAAAACTAATGTAGAAGTGTTGAAAGAGTCAAATGCGAAACGGACCTTAATCAACAATATAAGAAAAAGGCATCTTCTTTTTTGGCCACTTCCTGAGACAGGCAGGTTTGGAGAACATAGTCACAACAGGCAAAATTGAAGGCAACAGAGACAGAGGGCGACAACATGAGAAAATATTAGATAGTTTGTCAACCTGGCGCGGCAAGGAAACAACAACGACCTTGATACATAATGCTGTGGACAGAAAGCTGTAGCCATGACCGCCAACGTCAGCCGGCATGGCACCTGATGATGATGAGGAAGACCATTTTTTTTCCTTGTTAAAAATTTATGAGTCATATATGCTCCTCATAATAAAATTCACCATACAATGGTAAAAAGTATTTAAGCTCTGAATAAATGTTATAGAACATAGTTTAACCCATTAGTGATCAGCTACAAAGTCAATGGTTTCAGCGTACGATTTTCAAATAAAAGTGCACATTATCATATACTATTCTTTATTAGTTATTTCCTACCATAATTCTATCAACCTCCTCCTTGCTGGCTGTAGCATGATATGATAATACTTCTAAAGCAACACTCTGTTTTGCCATTAGTTGACATGCATTCTCATACATCTGACAATTGTGTATGCCCAAACCAGTGAATATTGAGAATGCCTGAAGACAAGAAAAAAAGTACACTTGTGCATTACGATTTAAGATGTATTAAACTATATTTTACTTAATCTTGAACATTTTGCACGTGATTATGTCTGTCAACAAGTTCTTACTCTCGATAGGATTTATCAGATTGTATTTGTTTCTTCCAAGCAATGCTGCTACATAACTTAGTTAGCATTATACAGTAGAATCCATTTATAGCTGATACGTTTATAATAAGTTTGGTTCTGGTTTGGAACCTATGTTTCCTTGCTTATTTTGGGATTAATTATCATAAATATTATATCAGAATTATCAATAATTAATTTAAATATTCATTTTTAGAGCTAGGGTTAGGGGTTAGTTATTTAACACATAACTAATCCTATTGCTAAATAAATTTATATTTAAATTAATAAATGATAAACATAAACTGATTTGTCAAGGGAAATAATTGTAGCTAAAGTTATTAGCCAAGGGACATAATTCAATAGGGAGACACGCTTTCCAAACCAGAACCCAAAGTTACATATATAAGATTTATCAAAATCACCAACTAGTATATTCAATACTGTATATTATAACGCTATGTATGATTATCGAAAAAGAATGATATAACTGTATATATCGACTTTTGGGTATTACAAAAAATATTTATTCGTTCCAGGACAATTTGTTACAATGGGATTCCACTGTACATATAGGGCTTGTATATTCATTTGAAAGTAATTATTCTAAAACCGATACCGTTTCAAAATGCCACTGTAATAAAGACATATCTTTGTTGTGATATACAGGAATTTTGAGCGTTGATGTTTTGTTTCCTATATGTAATAGAAAATTTCTTTAGAATGTTCTTTCGTACCCAGAAGACTCCACTTTTCAGTGATATGGAATGCTTGGAGAAGAAACCTCCTACTCAGTGGATATCAATGTATATATATATATATATGTATATATTGTATGTAGACAACCAATCACACAAAAAAACCTCCAACAATTTGGTGGTATACACGCATATGTTGCCGGCATCCAAACAGGATGCAAATAAATAACATCACTGTGACCTGCTATACATGTCATAATAGGTGAATTTGCAAGTAGGATTATTTGTTCCATCCCATATTTTCATTGTCAGGCATGTCATAGGAGGCGGCTAAGGAAAGTTGGTAAATGACAACCTCTCATCTGTAAAAAAAATAATGTTGTCACTGCATACCTTGCCTCGATTTATTATTTTTATCTTCAATCAAATGGTCCCCATGGATGATGGAGAGCTGCAGACCAGTAAATATAGCATCTTTGTCTTTTTGTAGCAGACTCTTTGTTAGAGTGTGGAATGCTAGATGTGCCATCATTGCAGATAGATGGCTAACAAATCTGACAGAAAAATGTTGACTAGTTGGCTAGTTGTATATTCTGCACTGCTGACAGGACGTGATGATACTTGGATACTTCGCAGGAATGTCTCATTGTGGGAAGAAAAAAATCATTCATATCCCCCCCCCCCCTTTTTCCTTTCCCCTGCTTTTGCGGAAGAAAACCTTATGCGTGTGTCACCTCGTTCACTCAACGGAGGAGGACCTATGCTTATGTCATAAAGTTTATGGACTTGCTGCTCATTCATAGCTAAAGGTGTTGCTTCATTATCATCACCAAGCCTCATAGATTTGATTATTTGTGACAGTACGTGCATTGCCATGTGTCCATGTGTAATAGGATGTATATAACTTTTCGGTAGTTCTTTTTAACAACATTTAAAGCACGCAGATGATGAAATGATTGATTCCTTCTTAGGTGTCATGTAACGGGTCACTTCATGTTTCATCGTGGATCAAATCACGTGGTTCTTTAAAACCCTTGTCTATTTCAAATTTGTGTTCTGTTCCTGACTCTAATGCACCAAAATCTACATGCATGTAGAAGTAAGTGACCAGTAAGATAAGGTTATAAATCAACATCATTGCACTACAGGCAAACCGATAGATGCGCAGTCTCCGCCAGCAGATGACGAAGGGTATGCGTATTGATTATTTCTGTGGATCATCTGATCTGTAAAATGTAACTTCCATGATTCATATTTTAAAAAAAAACACCTATTTGTCAGTAGATGAAACCAAGACTATCTGTAGTATAAGACCTATTTGAAAATGGGACATCCAACCCTCTATAATAACTCATTCGACTATTTCCTTGATTTTCATTGGTTGTCACACAAAGTATTATCATATTGACCAATGAAGATTACTGGAATGATCAAATGTGTAATTAAGAGGGCTTCATTTCCGATTTGCCAGTAAGTCTTATATTGTAGACAGTCATGGATGTAACAGTGCATACATACACATATTCTTACTAGAACAGCATCAACACAAACTCGTCTCTTTCGAAAAATATGATAAAAGGATGAAAGCTTGAGTATGGACGTATTACCTCTAGAAGATGTTCATCACTGTCGTCAAAAGGTTGGCCATTAACCTTGTTGATAAGCTGAGTCACCCCTATAATTGCATGATCGCTGTTGTGTATAGGCATGCACAACACACTTTTGGTAGTAGAACTTTGTTCATCCGTGAACTATACAAAATAGAAAGTCATTAGTATATTTGATCCAGATAAAATAAGACCTACTTATCATTTTAATACAGTTAAAACAATAAAAAAATACAATCGTTAATGAAAACTACCAAATACGACTTTTCGGCAAGAATATGACTTATTAAACATCTAAGAACTCATAGTCAAGACATAATTAACTGAATTTCAAAAGTGGTCATCATTTTCAAATCCTCATCATCATTTGTGATGAACAACTAACAACAGATGAGCATTATCTAACAATTGTATTAGATGCCAGTACTAGTATTAGCATTAGTATTAGCAGTATTATATGAACCTTATCTGAAGTATTAGATTAGCCGTATCAGAATTATTCGATGAACCGTATCAGAAGTATTACATTAGCCTATCAGTAGTATTAGTTGAGCCTCTCATTAATAGCCTTAGATGATCATTATTAGTAGTTTTAGATGAACCTTCTCAGTAATAATATTAGATGAGCTTTATCAATGTAGTATTAGATTAGCGTTATCAGTAAGAGCATCAGATGAGCATTATCACTAATAGTATTAGATGAGAATTTTATCAGTAGTGATGAAATAGAATCAGTAGTGTGTAGATAAGAACTCTTGAGCTAGTTATGGCGTAAGTTTTTTGTTAAATCCGAGAAAAGCCAAGTACATCACAGACATAGAATATACTTCAGAAAAAATAATACCCATACAATTAATAGAGAATGAGATAATACTGCTGCATTTTTTGGATACACTATCTGTCCTAAACATGATTTATAGCTATGACGAATATTGTGTATGTGGAAAAAAGCATCAGAAAAAAAATCAGAGTTGGAGACCAAGAATGAACAATGTCAAGATTGGAGAGAAATTGATAAGGGGAAGGGGGGGGGGGGACGGAGAAAAGACCAAAAGCTATGGATACAACAGAAATGAAAGAAAAAGACACCGGAAAGAACCCGCTTTAAATTAAAAATACTAGAAGATGATACAAAATGTAATAATCTACATTTAAAAAATGACACATTTGGTATCTAACATTACCAAAAGAAACTAAAAACATCTCAAAAGAATGGGACTCTTTCAAAGGTGCAATGTTGAGTACCTATAAAATATATGCAGCGAAAGAAAATACACATACTTAAAAAAAATTGCATGCTTGAGCGATGAAATAATGAGGGTTATTCAAACGAAGAAACTGTGTATCAAAACATGGCTAAAATGTAAACAACAAGAACACTACTTACAATATAGACAAGCAAGGATTAACGCTAAATACATAATAAAACAAGCACAATCTTACTCCTGGAATGAATATGGAGAATATCTAACAGAAATTTGCAAGACAAGATCGCAAGAATTTTTCGAAAGTATAAAATCATGAGAGTAAGAGACGAAAGCTACAACCCGCATACTCAAAATTATAAAATAAGGCAATACTATACTGAACAGCCTAGAAAGGAAAGAAAGATGGAGATGATATTTTCAAGAGTTATACAATCCAACATAACAACAGAGTATAATTACATTCCAACAAACCAAGACATCGCAAAACCTGACATATTAAACAAAGAAATAGATACAGTATTAAAATATAACCACAATAACAAATCACCGAGAGCAGATGGTATAACTAACAAAGCGATAAGAGAATGCAAGGAAACATGGGTGAAATGTATATCAAGACTATTCAGAATAACATGAGAAGAAAGAAGAGTACCAAAAGACTGGCAAAACTCAATAGTACCAATAGGGAAGAACGAAGGATGTAAAAGAGAATGTGAAGCATACAGATGTATCTCCCTACTAAGTCACGCAGGAAAAATGTGCCAAAATTAGTTATTAGAAATACGTCCAAGATACATCACAGATCCACAATTGAGCTCCTCCTAGTTTCGATTCAGGAGAGGAGTAAGATGTACAGATGCTATTTTTTTCCTTGAGACAACTAAGTGAGAAATCACTAGAATATGATCGAGAACTAAACACAATATTCATAGACCAGGAGAGAACATTCGATAAAATCAATGGAAATGCTTTATGAGAAACACTAGAAAACTACGGAATCAAAGTTCAGTTATTAGCAAATATAAAAGCCCTTTACCAGAACTGTCAAAGCTTAGTAACAACACCGACAGAATGGATTCATCTCTCGAAACAACATCAGGAGTACGACAAGAATGTGTTCTCTTATCTTACTTTTTGACATATAAATAGACAGAAAAACAAAAGAATCCCAAAAAAGTAGTATAGTAATAAGAGAAGACTTTGAATAGGAACTAAATAAAGCAATCAACAAATTGCTATTTGCTTATAATCAATGCCTTATCTACGAAGAAAAACAGCAGTTACAAAATCATATTAATGCACTCACGACAACATGCACCAAGTATAACATGAAAATAAATACGCAAAAACAGAAGTAATGAAAAAAGGCAAAACTCTAAATCCAGTGAAATAACAATAAAAAAAACTAAAGTGAAACAAACATCTGAATTTAAATACCTGGGAAGTGTATACACAGACAATGGAAAATTAGACACAGTGATTGAGACAAGATGCTAGAAAGCAAACATAGTGACATACCAGATATCACCATTACTGCTCAACCGAAAGATTAAGTGGAAATAAAAAAATAGATGATAAACTATTTTTATGCCAACACTGCTATCAATGTCAGACTATAGGCGCTGACAGCAGCCCAGTAGAGAAAATTTACAACATGTGAGATGAAATGTATGAGAAAAGCCGCAAGAGTGGCCAATTAGACAAATAAGAAATGATTAAATCAGGAGAAGAATCGGCATAAGACCATGTACAGAATACATTGAGAAACATGAAATAAAATAGTTTGGACACCATGAGAATGAAATACAACTAACTACTGACAAGAATATATAACATAAGAAGATCCGGATACAAGGCAAGAGGAAGATATATAAAAAGATGGATAGATAATATAAAGACAACCCTGAAAAAAAACCGGATACAGCACAGCCAATGCGATACATCTGGCCTTGGATAGACAACTAAAACTCCCAGTCACCACCCTTATGCTAAACGGTAAGTGTGGATTTTCTGACCATCATCCACCAGTGGATAGACACTAGACAATATCAGTAGTATTAGATTAGCTGAAAATTGACAGAGCCGTGGTACTTCCAGTGCTGGTATACGCTGGTGAAATATGGACTTTGTGTAAACAAAAATGTGAGGCAGCTCAATCACTTTCATACAAAATGTTTCTGAAACGTATGAACATCAGATGGTAAAACAACATTCCGAATACCACTGTCTTTAACAGATCTGGTATCCCCGGCATTGATATTATTTTGATGCAGGCAGAGATTCACTACGTAGGTCATTTGGTACGTATGCCAGATAATCGCCTACCACAAATACTTTTCTGTGGTGAGTTGCAGTAGGGCATACGATCTCAAGGTAGAAGCACTGCAAGGACGCAGTAAATACATCACTGAACGCTTTTTTAATAGACCAATATACATGGAAAGAACTTGCACAACATAGAGCTGCATGGCGATCTAGTCAAACCAGGTGGTGCAGCATCTTGTGAAAAGAAAATTGCAACAGCTCAACAGCGGAGAGTTGCTAGAACGTCACGGGTAGACAAAACACTGTCTACAGTAGTCATTCCATGACCAAGCTGTCCAAGAACTTTTGCGGCACGAATAGGGCTTTTTAACCATCAACGACCTCATAATAAAGGATATAATTCTAACTGAATTTTCAAAAGTGAATGTAACAAATGGTCATCTCACTTGTGATAGACGAATAACAGATTCGCCGTATCACAAACAGTATTAGATGAGCATTATCAGTAATAGTAGTAGATGTGCCTCATCTGGGTATTAGATTAGTCTTATCAGTAATATCCATAGATGAGCCTTATCACTAATACTATTAGATAAGCCTTACCGCTAATAGTATTAGTTTTAGCAGCCTTATCACTAATAATTAAATTCCGGTCGATGGCGGGAGATGCCAGTTTGCTATCTGTGCCTGCCGAAAAAGGAAGTACGCGAGAACTTTTCTGTGTTTCAGTGTTTTTCTAGATGGACTATGCGATTTCTTTTCTGAATGGGGTAGATTAGAACACGGTTTAACCATTTGGAGTCACTGAAACGACACTGTGACTGGCTTAGCAAACCGACAGTGTAGAAGCTAGTACTATAGTCCGTTCAGAATCGTTTGCCGAGATGTTATGATTTATAATTCAAAAAGTTCTTGATGATTTCACATGAATTTTGGCATACGTTGTTAAAATGTCCATGTCGCGAAAACATATGTGTTACTTGATGTCTAGCTGTAACGGTTATTTGAAAGCGGCGAATTCTTTTGATGTTTGCCCATGTAAATATGATTTCGACCATAAACAAAATATTTTACAGTAATCTAGTGCAATGATGACCCATAGGCGTGTCCACAAAATTTTACATGGTGGCAGGTGTAAAAAAAATTTAAAATATATCTTTTGTTCGTAGAGTCAATTTGATATTGTTCCATGCTCTTGGTGTGAGTTTCACAAATGTTGTCGCTGCCTTTGAAATAAGTACATATATTTCTTCATGTAAGGAAATTTTGTCTGTAATAGTTGATCCAAGATATCTGAACTTCTGTACTGAATCAAGCGGGCTAATTTTTATAAGTAATGGTTGATGGTTTGCTTATAACATTTTTTTGAATTGCTTGGGTGGTATTGAGCAATGAAATGTTTTACAAATCAACTTGTAAATTTTGCAAATCAAACTTTTTTTAGTGTAGACTTAATCAGAGTAATGATCATTCATAATCAGACGAGTCAAATAGGTCGATTACTGTTTTCGGCTGAACAAACAACAAACCTTCCTTTTTCCAATATTCCTCTTCTTGGCGTAACACATGATCCTCACATTTCACCCAGTAGTCTTTATGTATATTTGATAGAGCCTGATTTGTAAGTGCCTCAATATCACATAATTTGAAAGTTGTATTTGTAGATGCTACGTGTCCTTTAATTTTTGCCCAAATTAGCTCTATAGGATTTAAGTGTGCATGATATGGAGGTAGTCTCAAACATCTATGACCATGTTCTTCAATTAACTTGTCTATTTTAAATATCTTTGTTCGTTGTGTCTGTTTTACAAGGTTAAGCAATTCGGGTTTCAAGTACCTGTCGGTAACTGGTATGTGTTATTTTATGAGCCACGTTTTGATTGCATCTTTTGTACTTGATGATGTTGGGATTCTATCTTCTACGTTCACTACGTTATGGTATGAAGCATTGTCCATTATCAGACAAGAAGGTCTATCTAATATTGGAAGAATACTTTTTTCGATCCAGTCTTCGAATATGTGCCCATTCATTTCGGAGTGGTAGTCTCTATTGTCAATGGATTTTGAAATGAAAATTAGATGAGCATTCTGCAACAACCCATTATGTCTGCTACCTGCATGTGCAACTATCAAACGTTGCCCTTTACTACTTGGTACTGATCTTTTAATACTTCCATCTGCTAACTGCCATTCCTTTTCATTTGTATGATGAGCGTTGATCCAAGTTTCATCTAAATACACAATATCATAACCATTCTCGCGCATTCCCTTCACTTCACGTAAATACTTGCTTCTAAGAGCTACCAGATGTGGCTTTTCACAAATAATGTTTTTTCCACCAGCATACTTTCTAAAGGTGAAGCCTGCATTTCTTACAGTTTTCCATAATAAAGTTTTTGATATTTCAATGTCGTTATTAGTTTTCAGCCAAATCTTCAACTTTCTAAGTGTCACTTCTTCGTTTTTATCAAACATTCTACATATTTCTCTTTTTACTAGGTCCTTATCGAAACTGTCTATCTTTTCTTTCCTTCCTTGCTTTCGTGAATTTGTTGGCAATAAATATCCGCTTGCTTCCACTATTCGATCAAATGAACGTTTACACAAACCTAAAATATGCATTGTTCTCTTCTCAGGATTTGATAAAGAACACTAAAGATGTCCCTTTTTACGCTCTCTGCAGAAGTATTGATAAATCTTTATAGCAATGTTATGCTCAGTAAAATATTTCGCTTTCAGATTCATTCTCACATAGACTTGCAGAAGGTAATATGCTTAGTGCCGCCTACATTCTGTAAATATTGAGACGTGCCTCTGACTTGTGACTTGAAATCGAGTCAATAGCCGTTTTTGATTTCACATAATTCTAAGTTCAGGAAAAATAATATTTGGTGCTAAACGGGAATTTCCATATGTAACATTGCTTTATACAAATGTACAGTGGAAACAACTACTTTTAGAACGGTGCACATTCTACCGTGAGGGTCATGCCTTTATATTTAATAATCAGCTGTGAGATGTAAGCATCTACATAATCCAGCGATTGTTTATAATTTAGATTAACTTTTTTTAATATAGGTTAAATAAGGTATCTTTGATACTGGATCACATTTCTTTGATAAAAAAATATTTCTATAGCGACATTATTATTCTAAACCTAACTTCAAATGATCAATCCAAATGAACAATACGTTTTTGATAAAAATAATTTAACATCTCGGCAAACGATTCTGAACGGACTATAGTAATATCGCTAGAAGAATCAAATATGAAGAGTTCTCAGAAACAATACCAGTATTGGAACACATCAAAATACAACAGATTAAGTGACTTTCACATGCTTCCAGACTACCAACAGACAGCATGTCACAGATGGTCATGACACACAGATATAATGGCTATAAAGCTAAAGGCATACCATGTAAAAGATGGATCACAGAAATCAAAGTAGCCACAGGAACATGCTTACAAACATCATACAGAAGGCCATCACCAGGGAACTCTTCTACCCCTGATGCCGCAAGGCAAACAAAGGATGCAGCGTATAGATCACTACTAGTATTAGATATGCCTTATCAATAATAGTATTAGAAGAACATTATCAGTAATAGTACCATATTAGATCACATGAAATCCTGTAAACATTTGGCGGTATGAATATTCGCCACTGTTGGTCACACAGTCCGTATGACTGTCAAAACGTCCAACATAGTTAATAATAATAATTATAACAGAGAGAAAAATTTCATAAAGTCCATTCCACGGCGGGCGTGCATTCACTTTCTCTCAAAATGTATAGGTTGATAACATTAATAACATCTTGAGTAATGATAATGTTAGTAGTAATGAGAGTGGTAATGATATGCGACATAATTGTTTTTTTCTTTTCTTCTTATTCTTCTTCTTATTATTATTAGTAACAGCAGTCATAATAATAGTAGTAGTCATAGATGTTGGCTTACTATTGTGTTTGTGTGTGCTATTACTAAGGGCAGCTCAATGTGACACAAGTAAGTTCGTATATTATAAGAGAAAGGGGGAGAGCTGAGGGATATCAACCTTCTCCCCTACATTTTGTACTAAAAAAATAGGAAGGTAAAACTCCCTTTCCCCATTACAGACCCCCGCCCACAAGAACCTTTAGGCAATTCTTCCCTTTTCACTTGTTTCCCTCAAGTCATATCCATGACCATGACTTAAGTTATGTTAACCCTCAAGTCATATCCATGACCACGACTTAGATTATGTTAACTTAGCTCTACATTCTATATTGACTATAAAATCACAAATAAATTTGAAAATAAAATCCCAAGAAAACAATTAACTGATACACACTTACTGGACCTGTCCCAAATCGGCCGTCTTTTGACAAATCTTCGATGTTTAAAGGCTGAAATAGAAGATATGCCAGAAAACATTGTATCAATTATTGTGTAATGTTTTACAAATTATATACACAAATGGTTTTGTTTGAAGGACTGAAGATCAGGTTTGGGCTTTTCGGAAATGCTATAGAAAAAGTATTAAGCAGCAAATGGGATTTTAACTAGATCCGCTGAGATAACACCTACTCGCCTCACAAATTTGAGTCAACACGTTTTCGACCACACTGCGTCCCTAAGAAAATGGATCGTTCATCGACACAGTAACAACAACATACACACTCTGCACAGGTATGCTAATTCCTCAAGAATAACTATCATTTAACATTAGTACGTACCAGCAGGCCAGAATCCACTTTGGATGTCTTGACTAAAATTGCATCTTTTTTAGGTGTGGTCAATTGTCTATCCCCAAGAGGTTTTGTCGTAGCAAACACACCTGTCGTTGAGCGTAGGGGTTTGTGAAGGAGATGTAGTCTACATTCCAGAGTCAGGTGTGTTTCTCTGGTTGAGGTGTAGTTATATTTATTCAGGATAGTCTTAATGTTGTCTATTCACCTTTTTCTATCTGCCCTTGGCTCTGTATCTTGATTCCATCTTGTTATAAGCTCTTATGTGAAGTTGATCGTTCATCCTCATAAGATGTCCAAACCATTTTATCTGTTGTTTCTCTATATATTTGATGCGCGATGTGATACCCGTTAACTTTCTGATGCTCTCACTGCGCATTTTGATGAGTCTGTTGACTCCAATAGCTTTCCTTAGACATTTCATTTCGCCAGTTTCGATGTTTCTCTAATGTGTAGAAGTCATGTGCCAAGTCTAGCATTGGTAACATAGTGTTGGTATTAAGATGGTCTTAATCATTTGTTTCTTTACTTCCACGTTGATTTTTGGGTCCAATAGCGAAGGTGACAGCTGGTATGTCACAGCATTTGCCTTTTGACAACTTGTTTCTATCTCTCTGCGAATGCGGGAAATGTGTTAACTCAAGTTGCAAGGCGCGTAGATACCTACTGAAGGACTTTGTTAAAAACCCGCTCCCTTATGACTTTCTTCTATAATAATAAATCCTCTATGATTCTATATTATATTGTTCATTTATGATCTTCAATTTTAAGGGGCAAAGTTATTGTTGAAAAATTTAGAATGTTATAATATAATGTCTCTCAGTATGATCGAGACAGGTACATAGGCCCTAAGAATGGGTCTATGTAAAAGTGGTAGTCAGTAACGTTATTGCGTCGAATTCACAATTCCTATTCTGTACATTCAAAATTGAATGCTGTACCATGAGTTGATGGAGTAAAGTGGGGGCTTCACATCTATAGGGATTAACACGTTGTTATTTTGCCCTGGCAAAACAGGAGTTCAGAGTAATGAAAGAATTAATAGATATGCTTTAATGGAACATGTGTCAGGTGAAATGAAAAAAGGGACATTTTGAATTCCGTATGTATGCGTCTTTTGGCCAAGAACACTGCTGGGCTGACTGTTATTGAAATAAGGTTCAAAACGAGAAGATAAATGACTTAACATATATAAACTTCGTCATCTGCTGAGAAATGGAGTTTCTATATTTCTATGAAGATGCCCGGAGTGCTTATGTTTATCGCTGACGGTTCAACGAGTCATAAAGCACAACTATTTATTAGTTCTACCTGCTCATTGTTTTCTTTCCAGCGACCATTCCATAATGATGACATCTAAACTTGCTGATCCTGAAATATGACTATACCATAAAAGATTGCGAATTTTTTCTACTGCATATTTGCACACTTACTTCAACAACACTGTGACCTACTATGCATATTACAAGAGGCAACTGAGGGGCTGAAGGGTGAATTAGCTGTGTAATCGCAAAGTTATAGTGATCAAAATGCCACACTGAATAGGATGACGTAATATTTAAAGGCAGTTGGAAAGAGAAAACAATCGTTGAACCCTGAGAGAGATTCGATGAAATTGTAGAAGTTGGTAAAACAAATAAATGGTGAGGGTACCGGAAGAAATCCAAAGTTAATATTACAAAACGATGGAAGCATCTACAACTTTGACCTCATTTCTATCATTTCGGCCAATTTACTAGGCATGTGAACGCAAGTTGTGCCGTCTCTACTTGTCGTCTTTGATTTATATGTGTTCGTGAACCTTGATAAAGGATTTTAGATCGAAACGTCGGTGTGTGTGTGTGCGTGTGCGTGCGTGCGTGCGTGCGTGCGTGCGTGCGTGTGTGTGTGTGTGTGTGTGTGTGTCTCTATGTTTGTTTCGTACTATAAGCAAAACTTTATTACCTCGTTTCAAGCTTTACCTGTTGGACTTCAGTTTTGCGCAGTGAGTACATATCTTCAAATACTGCTGACCGAACTAAACAATATTGTAAAGTAGCTATGCAGCGGATACCAACACTAACATAAGTAAACTATCAAATTATGAGCAGATCAGAACAAGCTGTTATTCTGCGACTCAGAACAGGATACATCCGCCTCCGCAGCCACATATACACAGTTTATAATTGGCAGCATAGCTTTGTGTATATGTGGACTGTGACCTCAGACAATAGAGCGTATTCTTCAGGAATGCATGGAAAATGAAATGCTGAGCTAAATACACTATCATCATATCATCATCACCATCATCTACTCTTATAATTATGCATGTACAAATTACCTGAAGAATCATCAAGTTTTTGGAGCTATTCTGTGACGATATCTGATATAAGAAGAAGAAAAGCCTATAGGAGCAGGCAAATATTAAACTCAAGACTTCAAGAAATCTAACCTTTTTAATAACAAATTTAATCTTCCCTAGATTGCCATTTGTCATTATAATTATACATTGCGTGACTGCTAATGTAAATCAAAGGAACAATAAAATGAGTTATTCTAGAAGGCTTAAATTCCCACTAGTAAATGAGTTTTAAGTTGCTTACCTCGCCACCAACGACTGTACATCTGGCAATATATGTGTTTTTAGAATTTCTAAACTCAGCTGCTGTTGGGATTCTGATCTGCCCACCACACAGTTCGAAAACTTTGGAAAAATTAATATCCTGAAGAATAAAAGTATTTATATATACAATATTTGTTTTGTTTATTTGCTCTTGTGGTAAATCGTTAAGGAATACTAACTGATGTTAGGTCAGATCTGTAGTACAGGTTAAGGAATACTAACTGATGTTAGGTCAGATCTGTAGTACAGGTTAAGGAATACTAACTGATGTTAGGTCAGATCTGTAGTACAGGTTAAGGAATACTAACTGATGTTAGGTCAGATCTGTAGTACAGGTTAAGGAATACTAACTGATGCTAGGTCAGGCCTGTAGCACAGGTTAAGGAATACTAACTGTTTTTAGGTCAGGCCTGTAGCACAGGTTAAGAAAGAACTCATAATGCGTAGATGATTGATTTCTTTGTACTCAAGCTTCCAAAAAATGTACTAAGTTTTCTAGAGGCCTACTCAGTTTCTCTCAACGAAACGGTATGTCACCTGCCACGAGCACGTAATTTCGTAGCTCCGTGATAATCATCAGGACTCTCCGATAAAATCAACTTTGTAAACAAGACGTCAAGAGCTTGGCTCGACCACCCGATATTTTGAGCATAAGGCAAACAACTTAAACACCTTCGGATACCTTTAACCAGGGCCGTAGATATGATCTCTTCAGGTTGGGGGCTTTACCTAAATAGAAAAAGGTCATTCAGGCGTTTTCATGTGTCACATTTTTTAAATGACAGATTTAATGACCTTATTGTGAAAGATTGCTAATGTGGGGTTTGGCTCTTTTCCCATCTTTTGGCCAAGTTCCACGCACTAACAGTCATATTGCGATTTGCTAAGGGGTGGGGGTATTCAACACCCCCAAAAGCTCCCTTATTTACGGGTCTGCCTTTAATTATGTCGTTAGGTTAGATGTGCAGCAGATATTGTTTGGAATTTATGTTGTATCAGTATTTCCTTGATATTGTAAATCTGCATGTTAACCTTCCTCGTCCTCTCAGACTAGAACTTACAGTATAGTACACATATTCTAGTTCTACACAAAGACCAGTTGTACACATACACCAGTTGTACACATGAAATAGTTGTGCACATATAATAGTTGTACTGTATTTTCTGTACTTCCCTATATTGTTTGATGGATGTCACTATTATAATTTTTTGGTGTTTGATTTTTCTCAAGAAATACATCTTGTTCACTGATGTTTTATTTTGTAATGTGCACTGTCCATATTTGACAACAGTTGAAGATTTGTGGCCCTCGAAGAATTAATATACCTTTGCAGTGTGTGTGGTTTTTGTCAGTATGAAATAGTATGTCTCATCTATACATAACTTGTGTAGTGATATTCGGGTACTTCAGTAATAGTGTGTCATTATTTCTATGTTTTCTGTGTTACTTATCTTTACATATAGACCTAATGGTTGTTGCAGCATTGATGCATAATGATACGTACTAGTGTTAAATATTTGTTTATCACGAGGAATTCATATACTTTTGCAGTGTGTGTTGTTGTTGTCTGTTTGTACGAAAAAATTTGTTTGATCTATACACAATTTGCGAATTGATATTTGAGTGCTTCAGTAATTTTTCTTGATTTTACTGTCAGATCCATCATTTTGTGTAATAATGTCTTGAATTCTTCTGTCAGATCCAACATTTTGTGTGGCGATATCTTGGATTCTTCTGTCAGATCCATCATTTTGTGTGACGATATCTTGGATTATTCTGTCAGCTCCATCTTTTTTGTGTAAATATATTTCACAATTATTTAACCGTGAAACATGCTAAATATTTAAAATATTTAAATCTGTTCCAAATTTTCTTGGTGACTTAATCTGTTTGTGATGTTCGTCGTAGTAGTATATGTCATGCTGAATTCAATGGGCATGGCGCTTGTGTGTGTTGTCAGGGTAAGAAAGGGGAACGAAGAATAGAAAAGCTGGTCTGCAATCCATGTCGTCTGTGGCAGTTGCTGATCAATCCCAAAGGTTAAATGACCTAATGTCATGCCGATATTGTTTCCATGCTATAAACAATGGCAACAAGAATGACTTTCTCCGTTTATCATCACATCATGTATCTAGTAAGTACATCACATTATGTATCTAGTAAGTACATCACATTATGTATATAGTAAGTACATGACACTATGTATCTAGTAATTACGTGGCACTATGTATATAGCAAGTACATCACATTATGTATCTAGCAAGTACATCACATTATGTATCTAGTAAGTACATCACATTATGTATTTCGTAAGTACCCGAGAATATGTATCTAGTAAGAACATCACATTGTGTATCTAGTAAGTACATCACATCGTATCTAGTAAGCACATCTCGTTATGTATCTAGTAAGTACATGACATTATGTATCTAGTAAGTACATCACATTATGTATCTAGTAAGTACATGACATTATGTATCTAGTAAGTACATGACATTATGTATCTAGTAAGGACATTACGTTATGTATCTAGTAAGGAATTTACGTTATGTATCTAGACCGAGACACGTCCAGGCTTTATTCCCTGAAAGGATAGGACATATTTTCTGTGGGAATGTAAATTAAAAATCCACCCTGAATATGACGTGATGACACCAACTCTTTAACCGGAAACATGTATTTTTGACAGTTTTAAAATAAATATATTGTGTTCTGGTAAATCCTAAGATAGTTATTTGAGCAGCCACTTTATAACCAACATAGAAAGTAATCACATGATCAACACTGACTCTAAATAGAAAATACCTCTGGCTTTTGGGATGAAGTTTTCTCTTTGTCTGAACTGTGTTGTTCCTTGCTTTTGTCAGTTTTTGGGTTGCTTGGATCCTAAAACAGTAATGGATAGTTCTTGTAAATCCTTGTTGATAGCGAGATGTATTTATTAAAAAAATTCGTCGTTATGTTAAATTTTCAAATCCTTTTATTTAATAACAACTGTGAAAAACAATAAATTGAAGCCTATCACGTATAATTATAAAACAATCGTAGTCAACTATTGCCGATATTTGTGGTGCTATTAATAAATAAAATTGCATTACCAGTAAGTACAATGATAAGGATAATCGGCTTTCGAACCTCGAGCTAATTCAAACAGTTGATTTTGGAAAGAAAACTGACTATCAACTCTGCTATCGTTCCGACATTACAGTGTAGTAAATAAGGTTTATAATTGAAGGAACAGATATGAAAGATCTTATATATTCATAGGTCATATACATTTTGTGAATCAAGTTGATAGAAAAAAAAGTTTATAGTACAATGTAATCCCGATATACCAAATTGGTCAGGACCCACAAAATATGTATGCAATAACAAACAAATTACATTTAAAATATATACAATAAAGATGAATTTACTGGAAATTTTTTAAGAAGTGTTGTTAAATTGAGAATTTTGTTATAAACCTTTGCATTGTAAAGGGATTACATTGTATTTGTACTAGATTAATGTCTATTATAATAATATCTATTATAAATAACGATATATAGAAATTGAGTACATTTGTATGTGAAATTATTTGTTAAAAAAATGTAGATAATTAAAATATGATTGCACACAGCTCGAGGCACACAGCACCCCGAAAATACAGTCGTACAGACTCATTCTTCTGAACTGGGACGATTTGACTTTTAAAATTTCCATTGGTGACTGTATACTTTACGTTGACAGCCAACGAAAATCACAGAAAGTCAAATCTCGTCACTTTTTAGAAGCATGATTAACCGATGAGTTGACACAGGATATATTGTCGAGGTACTCGTGTAACCTCATAATAAAAAAACCCATCTCGTACTATGTATAATGAAACTATAAACAGATGTTATTAATATTTGATATAATACGTATTATCTTCTTCAGTACATAACAACACGGAACATTAACACACATGTCCTAACCCACATGCTGTCTGATACACTAAGCGAATGGGAATGGTGCTGTAATAAGTGAAAGAAGGGAAGGGGAAGATCATAACATCTGCAAATATTTCCATGAGAAAACTAAAACGCATGCAGTGAGAACAAAGATTGTTGTCTGTGGGAAGATTAATAAAGATTATTGCATGTACAAGGGTGAACACAAATTATTGCCTATGTGAGGGTGAGCTTGAATTGTTGCCTGTGTGAGAGTGAACAACATGTGTTGCCTATTGCTGATTATACAGAGTTCAATTATTCATGTACCAGGATTAGCTAAATGCATTATTATGTGGCATCAGTGCATGTATCAATATTGTGATATTTACGAACATTGATTAAACAAATTCCGTCGAAGACGGATGTGTCGGGCCATTGGCGCAAATAAAACGGCGACACAACGCATTTCCATTCTCTGGACTACATTCTGCTAGAAATCTAGTAGGACAATGGTCTTGCTACAAAGGAGATCCAGCGGGAGTTTGAGAATGAACGATGAAGAAGAAGAAGATTAAACAAATGAATGACAACACGTCTGCACCAGGGATAGACTAAGACTGTAATGGCACCATCATTTAATAATAGTTGCTGAAAGCGATACTAGTGATCACTGTATGGCCAACCTTTTATGGTCAACGTTTTCAATCTAACAAAATAATAATGTTATAATAATTGTTATGTTTCACGTTTCTTATATCCATTATAAATCACACAAATGTAATAAATATGTAGTTGTTAATCAAAAATATTTGCTAGAATTAAGATACCAAACAGTGCGTTCAGCTGAATACAAGATGACAAGATTCAAGAAATTGTGCAGTATTGATTACATCAGTGGTTCTCAAGCCTTTTTTATGCACTTGCCCCTTTGTGGTACAATCTTTCTTCATTCCCCCTCCCTCTGGAACCTAAAAGAAAGGTTGATGGCTTTCCTTACGGTGCATTCATAAAATGCTTACTAGACATTGTTCCAATTGTTACCTTCATTAGAATCCCATTAACTGCTATGTTACGCATTCTAAATTTCATTATTTTTGTCTGCCACTAGAAAACTCTGTGGCCCATACGTACCATGTTGAGAACCACTGGAATACAGAATAGTGAACTCCAATAGTTGGTGCAGTATTTAATCAATCTTGGTGTATTCTTCTTCTTCTTCTTCAGCGTACATTCTCAAACTCCTGCTGAATTCTCTTGTAGCAGGACATGTCCTACTAGATTTCCAGCAGAATGTAGTCCAGAGAATGGAAATGCGTTGTGTCGCCGTTTTATTTGCGCCAATGGCCCGACACATCCATCTTCGGCGGTTGGTGTATTCTAACAGTGCTTCTCAACCGCCCGACCGCGACAACATATCTACCGCATCGGGACAGCTTCTCCAAAAATTGTAAAGTTATTTATGATCATATGTAATTTGTTTCGACTGAGCCCTGGTCTTACAATGATTTTGTTTTTGTTTTTTTTACCTGGGCCTAGTTTTAAATTCAAATTTGTTTACTTGGTCCTATTCTTTTATACAATTTTTTACCGAGCCGCGATCTCGCAAATGTTAAGATTCACTACTCCAGTACATGGTCATGGCCGTCTACAATGTAAGACCTACTGGCTAACGGGGTATCAAGCCTTCTTAATGGCTAATTTAATTATTCCCGAAATTGTAATTGGTCACTGTGTGTATATTTTGTGTGGCAACATAAGAAAATCAAGGGTATAATAAAAATGAGTCATTTTAGAAGGCCGGATTTCTTATTAGTCATTATGTCTTATAATGTACATGATGATGATATGGTTCATTGAAATATTAACTTCCATACCTTTTCTGTAGAAAGATGTCCATGGGCTTAATAAGTACTTTCCTTTTTTTTTAATAAATAAATACAGGAAATGTTACCACAACTACAAAATGAAAAGCGAACATTGTAAATACATATACTTGTAGCTTG
Source organism: Meghimatium bilineatum (assembly GCA_034231615.1). Lineage (NCBI taxonomy): Eukaryota > Metazoa > Mollusca > Gastropoda > Stylommatophora > Philomycidae > Meghimatium > Meghimatium bilineatum. The sequence continues at coordinate 86,455,070 of CM067299.1, forward strand.
TTTTGTCAGGTTACACGTGTACATGAAGCAGGACAAATCAGGGAATTATATACACGACGTTCAATACAAACAACATAAGAGGAGAACGGGTAGAAGTAAGACAAGCAAATACATATTTATTTATTTATTTTCTAAAAAGAAAAATATGCATTCTAAAACAGTTTACCAGGAATATCTATTCCACTTTGTGTCAGAAGCTTGATTATAATATGTTTTGTAAATAATTACAATATGTTTTGTAAGCAAATTGAATCAAACAAATTTTGTAAGAATGTTTCCTGTCTGCTTATAGTTTATTTTGATGTATTGATTTTTAGACAATAGATACGTTTAGCAGGTTTCCATAGTTTTCTGAACTGTACGGAAGCATAATAGCCTAGGGAGGAAATTAACCTTGTATATTTACGGAAGGAAACGCGCCATGTACCTCCCCGGTTTTGGGCCAGACTAGGTAGACATTTAAAGATATTAAAAAGTCACGATTATTCATCTCCACTATATTCTATCTACCGTACTGTGTATCAACCCCAATACTGAATTTCTACAATGCTACTATGTCAAACTATCAAGTATCTTTTCTCTGTGACGTGCTACTTCTATCTTCCCTATATTTTGCCTGTATTATACATTCCTTATTCTCGTGATGTAGCCCATAAATGTGGATTTTTTCTCTGTTATTGATAACGAACTTCTTTTTAGTGTTAAATTCACTCAATACATCTTCATTAGTTTTTCTAGCTCTCCATATCCAACTTAATATTTTGCTGAAGACATCTCAATGGCATCTAATTTCCTACTTATTTGTTTATTTATTGTCCATGATTCGTGTGCACATAAATGCACGTGACTCTATATAACATTGAATGATATTTTTTCTTACTTCTATCGATACAGAACTAAGACAACATTTGGGGTCAAATATATATTTTTTTAAACAGAGACCGAAATGGATCAGCCACCTAATAAGAATTAACCCTTATCGGCCAGAGGCAAGAGCATACAGCATGAAAATTGAAACAGCAAGATACAGAGAAAGCCAAGATGAAGTTGGATTGGAGGAGTTATCAACATTCTGAGACGTATCAATATTACTGCATACCAACGTACCATAGTCAGAAAACCGATCGGCATTTAGTCCTATGATGTCATATGCCTTGATGTTCGCTGCAAGCTGTTGTAGCTCTTAGGTGGTGCTAATACACATTGACATTGCCTCGTTCTTAATTATTCTTCGTGTGTTTTCCTGGGTCTTACACGTTTTAGTTTCCTTGTTAAAGACCATGACAGAGCTTGATGGATACGTTTATTCTCGTCTGATCTAAGCACATGACACAAATACTGTCAACGTCTCCTTTAACAATATTTGACACATATTCTTGCTTGTATATGACCCTTATTGATTCATTTGTGACAACGTTTTTCCAATCTATGTTCAGGATTTTCCGTAGACATTTATTCTAAAAATTATCGAGTCTTTTTCTATGGTCTGAGCGGATTTTCATTCTTCACATCCGTAGGTTAGTAGGATCACGCAGAAGTTGAACAGTTTGATCTCAATATGAGTCTTAAGTGTTATGTTTACCAGATGCTAACTATTTTATTGAAGGTATTTGCTGCAAGCGCTATGCGTGTCATCATTTCTTTTGTCGCATCTCCATCATTTCATATTTTACTTCCTAGGTAGGTAAAGTTTTTGACTCTATCAATTACACTAGTCAACATCACAATTTAAGAAGTAATGAAAAAAATCTTAACTAATTATGGAGAATATTAGACGGAATAAGTCTAGGTGTTCTGCGATACTATGTAGTTTAGTTATTTTTTTCTCGAGCGTGTGAATATATTTTCAATAATGCAGCCATAGTTGTAGTTTATGTAGAGTTGCCATTAACAGGTGACTAAACTTGTAAGCTAAAAGAACTGCTATATTAGATACCCTGATAGCAATTAAGTTCTGAAGATTATAGACAGGGGAAGAGATTACTTTAAATTATCCCAACTGACCTGCACATGTGTTTCATAGATTACTTAAAAGCGTTCTACTGCGTCCCATACCAGAAACTATGGGAGATAATGAACAGCACGGATTTCTCACGTCATCTGATTCATTTAATAGAAGAACTTTACAAGATCAAAAGGCTACAGTGAAGTTAGAAGGCGATCTCAGAGTGGTTTGAAAAACACCGTGGAGTAAGGCAGGGATGCACACTCTTCCCTTACCTGTTCAACAACTACGCAGAAAATATAATGAGAAATGTGAGAGAAGACATACACAACGCTGACTACCACGCTTTAAACATAGGTGGATTCAATCCCGGAGCTACGCTACGCAGACGACACAGTGCTTCTTTCAAATTATATAAAAATATTGGAACAACTAATCAAGAACACAAAGAAATATAGCGAATCACCAAACTTATAATGAAACACGCAAAAAGAACAATTATGTCGATATAACAAAACAACAACTAAAAATCAGAATAAACAATACCGAGATAGAATGTGTGAATAAATTCGAATACTTAAGAATAAAAATAAACGGTGCAGTAGACTGCGTGGCAGAAATAAGGGAGAGCTTGGCAATGGCATGTTGTAAAATAACAAGGTTGAAAAAGATATGGAAAAACAACAAAATATAAACGAATTACTACGACATTTTTTTTTTGCGGTTGCAACATACGGCTGTGAAACATGGACTCTATGTAAAACAAGGACAAATAAGATCAACGCCTTTGAGATGAAATGCCACAGAAAGATACTTAGAATATCGTGGAAGGAAACAAAAAAGAAAAACTGAGATATTATAAACACATTGAAGATAGCAGTGTTGGTTACTAAATATAATTGCAAAAAGAAAACTACACCTGTTTGGTCATATAAAGAGACACAACTGCTTAGAAAGACAAATAATGGAGGGCAAAGTACCCAGGAGAGGAGAAAGGCCAGACCAAGAAAACGATGGACTGACGATATTAAAGCTAATATGAATACATTGTTGGAAAATGCAAGCCGCATCGTCCAAGACAGAAACGGATTCAGATAGTTCATTAGGAAGACAACGTTCTGGAGAGAATATGTCACATGGTACATCCCAACTACAGAAGAGCACTCGATAGCACTATCACCGCCATTTAGTCTTAAACATCACAACAAATAAACTGATTTTACGGTGAACACTGTCTGAGTGATAACATGAGAATCTAGTTCTGGGAAACTGAACACATCCACTCATACATGCGAGAATCATTGTTTGCTCTAACTAACGAACGTCTATTCTAGCCTTTCTTTGTTTCTTCCTTTCTCTGTCTCACTCTCTCTTTCTCCCCCTCATTAGTTTTTTTTTATTCTTCATTCCCGTAATCTGTAGTTTGTTTCAAATACTGAATTTCTCATTTTTAGCACAATTTTCCACTCGTACGTTCAGACACTTCCACTTTATTTATCACCCTCACTCGCGACAATTAATAAATCTACAATATGTCATATTTCCTTGCCAAGAATGGGTGAGTTCTAATACAGTCCACCACTATACTGGCAATATTTTTTCTTAGATAAAAATTTTTACATGCTGGATTAAAATTGTTTTCATTCTCAGTGTTACAAATGTTTAGCTTTTGTTTAGCTTTGTTTTTTGAATCCCTTCTGTTCTATACCATTTTGTAATAAAGTGCTCTGTGAGTCTAAAGTCTAAACCAATAGCCCCCCCCCCCCCCGACTGTCCCTCCCTGTTGTTTACTTAAAAACGTGGTCAGAACCACAGTTCACAGCCGTCTAAGGTCGGACTGCTTGAGTCATTCTTTGCACCATCATCTGTAGACGTAGGCCATGCTACAGATGTGCTTATGTTATATAGGCCCGTTATATCACATTCATTAAACACACGTTCACTATCGAAGATCGTTTTACATGTGTGTCCCGTAACGTCATTCGCGCAAACATTTGAACACGTGGATGATGATTCCTTTTCAATGGCTAGGATTAAAGATCAGGGATTGAAATGTGGTGTTGCTAGAAGTGAACATTTTGGAGGGCGCAGAAGAATGATGGTCAACCAGCATAGGACCAGTATTGTCAGCAGAAGTGTAATGGCGGATACACTCAAGGAGAGATCGGAGCAACTATGGACCTTTCCAGTTTGCAGTGATGATCCGACGAATAACTAACTAACTAACTATTTGCAAATGTTTTACTATGAGGTATATAATATAAAAGAGACAGGCTGGCTTGAGGCTCTTAGCCGACTCTTGAAATTTGCACAGTATATAACATCAGTCTCATACTCCTATTGATGAGCACTTTAACGGCACAGACCATCGCGCACGGAAACTAAGGGAGATGCAAGATAGATTGCAATAAAAAGCCAAGGAGATCCAGAATTTTCAGGAAAGGAGTGTTGAAGAGCGATTCTAAGATGCAATTAGAACAATATACGGCAGAAGTTCTGTAGGGTCATCACCCTTGCTTAAGGCAGATGAGTCAGCTCTGCTTACAGAAAAAAACCAGATCCAAACCGATGGGCACAAAATTTAGAAGCGGTTTTAAATAAGCCATTATTCTACAGCGAAGAAGCAATATATCGCATGCCACAATACAATATAAGAGAAGAGAATGACATACTACCAACAAATCGAGAAGTAAAGACTGTCATCGGGGAAATGTCACATGAGAAAATTTTCGGTATGGATGCCGTCCCAGCAGACATCTACAAGATCGGAGGAGAGGCGCTTTTACCAGAAGCGTATGAAGATCTTTATTACGTGCTGCCTTGAAGCTTATAAATATCTTTATTACGTGCTGCCTTGAAGCTTATAAAGATCTTTATTACGTGCTGAGCTAAGAAACCCTGTTCAAAACCTTAAAGATGCCTCAATAATAAATAGAGACACATATAGAAAGGCAAAGGAAATAAACAGGCCTGTAACCAAGAAGGGATATCTTTAAAATCCATAGCTAGCAAAATATGAACTCGTGAAATGCTGAACAGACATACACAGACTTACAGATGATTTTCTGCCTGAAAGTCAGTGCGGATTTCATGCAGGCCCCTGGACAGTAGACATGATATTTGATGTCGGTCAACTCCAATAAAAAAATCTAAGAACACCATAAGGAACATTTCACAATATTTGTAGACCTTACAGCAGCATTTGACACAGTGAAGAAAGATGGGTTGTCGAAAGTGTTTGCCAAATTTGGATGCCATAAAAATGTATCAACATAGTGTGGCAGTTCCTTGACGGCATTATGGCTGTTGTTATATCAGTGACGAAGGGTCATCACCGTCATTTTCTGTAACAAATGTTTTCAAACAAGGATGCTTTCTTGCCGTAAAACTGTTCAGTCTGATGTTTTCTGTCATGCCGATAGACGCATCTAGATTAAGTTATGTTACAGAAATACACGAAAATTAGCACAATTAGCACGAAAAAAAGTAAAACAACTGATTAAAGAAGCTAAGAGTAAATCATGGTCTGATTTTGGCAAGAACTTGATTCAGGATTACAAAACTGCTACAAAACGCTTCTACAAAACAATCAAAGTTATGAGAACCAGAACAAAAAATCACGATCCTACAGAACTAATAAATGACAGAGAAGGTAAGCCAATTTCAAATAAGCAAGGAACATTAAAAAGATGGAAAGAATACTTTTCTGAGTTACTAAATACAACACCAAGCAATAATACAGCAAAAGAAACCATAAAGAGTTGTAATGAACAAGAGCCACATATTCTCATAGAGGAAATTGCCGTGGTCATAAAAAAGGCAAAACATAATAAAGCTCCAGGGATAGATAACGTACCACTAGAAATTATAAGAGCAGCAGGAGAAACAGGATTATATTGGCTACGCAGAATTTTTAACTCAGCGTGGAGCAACAGAAGACACCAACAGACTGGAGAAAAGCTATCATAGTGCCAATATGGAAAAGGAAAGGCAGCAAAAGAGACTGTAACCAGTACATGGGAATTTCCTTGTTAAGCCATGCAGGAAAACTATATGCAAAAACAGTAGAGAAAAGACTGAGACTTGTAATAGAACAACAACCTAGTAATGTAACAGTATATTCGTGTGAGGAAAAGGTTTATTCTTTGATTCTAACCCTGTGGTAATCATGTAGTGGTCATGCAGTAATCTCTTCTTGGCTTCACTAAGTGCTTATCAATGAACACAGAGGCACTTCTTATTACATATTCAGAATGTCGTTTAATATGACTTCAAACCAATGACACAGATCAATATTAAACTCTGGAGTAATTGATATCTCCGAGACGTATAATATATCATCAATATAAAATGTACAATGTCAAGATATTCATAAACTGCTCTAGCACTTCCGTTAAGGGCACACGTTATAACATGAGCTTAATGAGATTATAGACTATCTCACTATTCTACTATTTATCTCTATGATATTTCACCAATACAAAATGCTAAGGTTTCACAACTATCCTAGCACATCCAGGAATTTGGCGCACGTCGTGGTATAAGCTTAATGAGATTATAGACCATCTCATTAATCTACTATTAATCTCACTTTTTGGTCAACTAACTTTGTTCCACTTCGAGTCGGGGTTGTTGAACTCAACAAGGGACTTGTCTCTCCTAGAAGACAAGTACTTACTCTCTCCACACACGTCCCGGGGACTCTGTGTGATCCTGTCGACTGATCGCCGGGGACTCCGTGGAACACTCCCTGGACCGACTCGGGGCTCTGCTTTTCTGTGTGCCCGTGAGGCCCTCAACTCCACCCCTCGTCCTCCTCCCACCTATCAACTCTCTTCTCGTCCGCGCCTCCCTGCTTCTGACTCCACCTCTACATTATCACCTGTCAAACTCCTGTACGCGTTTCTTAGACCATGCGTAACGTTTGATGTTCCTCTCTGGTCGGAGGCTATGCCCTTGGCGTTACGCACTTAATACTTCTTGCCAATTCCATTGTCTGGTTGTTTAGTATCCACGAGTTCAGACGGACTGTGTGAGTTTGTAGACACTCGTCTGAGCTAGACCAAACATCCCATTGTCCTTTCTGGGGTATGGTGTAGTGGCGTCGTCTGCCACCTGCGATCGAGTGCGTGGATGCATCCTTTCTGATAATTACTTTTGCCCTTGGGCCAAACCGTGTAAGCTTGTCTCAGACTTTCTGTCTGACATCTGCGCGACAACTCGTCTGCAATTTAAGGTATCTGTATCAACATTTTCACAGGAGCAAAACATTCGATGTGTTGCATTTCCCCAGTTCATCTCTTGCTAACCGTGAAGGGTTCTCACTTCTTACTGTGAAACCCCCTGCCTGTGAAGGGTTCTGCAACCAGATACTATCACAGTAATACACAAATGGGTTTTAGAAGAAACAGAGGATGCACTGATGCAATATTTATTCTGAAACAGCTGGCAGAGAAGTCTATAGAATACAACCAAAATTTATACATATCCTTCATAGATCAAGAGAAAGCATTCGACCGAGTAAACAGAGAAAAACTATGGGAAACATTAAATATGTATGGAGTATGCCGACATTTAATTAACGTTTGTAGAAGTCTCTATAACAACAGCAGTTGCACTGTAAGAACAGCAGCAGGCTTCACAGAGGTCTTTGTCATTAGCACAGGAGTAAAACAGGGATGTGTATTATCCCCACTACTTTTTATTACATACATGGACCATATAAACAAAACAGCAAATTCTAATGAAGCAAATGAACTGTTTTTTGCAGATGACTGCTTTCTGCTTTATTCCACAACATCATTAAAACCATGAAGATCACCTAAGCATAATAGACACAGCGGGCAAGCAATTTGGAATGAAAATCAACATATACAAAACAGAAGTAATAAATATTGCAAGAGAAAAGGTGAACATCAACATACAGATAAACAATAAACAACTAAAACAAGTAGATGAATTCAAATATATGGGCAGCACATTGAGATATGACAATAAACAAGAAGCGGAAATAAACGCAAGATGTAATAAGGCCTGTCAGGTCATTGGTCCATTAACACCTTTACTAAGAAACAAAGATATTACACTAGAAACAAAGAAAGCGCCTTTCAACACCATTTTCTTACCAACATTGTGTTATCAGTGTCAAACTTGGACATTGGATTCTAGAACAATACATAAGATTAACACCACTGAAATGAAATGTGTGAGACGTATGATTGGAGTTAGCTTGAGAGACAAAATCAGGAATGAAGCACTAAGGAAACAATTAGGGATCAAGTCAACAATATAATACATCCAGAAACAACAAGTTAAATGGTATGGCCACATAACCAGACAGAAAGAGCAAAGTATTATCCAAAAAACACTAAACAAACGATACGAAAACAGGCGACCTATTGGACGCCCTCGTAAAAGGTGGATAGATAGTGTATTAGAGACACTCATATATAACAGCAGAAGAGGCAAATATAATGGCAAAAGACCGTACACTCACTCTCCCTCAACACCCAAAGGTACATGAGGACAGAAAGAAGAAGAAGAAGAAGAAGAAGACAGAAATATAAATAAAATACAGAACAGTCGGCAAACTGTTCACTGTTCGACGTTTACAAGCCAAAACTAAGGTGCGAGACACAATGGTCAGAGAACTCCTCTATCACTTCTCACTGTATGCTGATTCTGCAGACAGTATGCAGGCCACCCTAAACCAATCTGCTGAAGCCTGCGACAACTTTGGTTTCACCATCAATACAAAGAAAACAGAGGTTATGTTTCAACCCATACCAAACCACACTTAAATCCCTATATAAGAAACAAAGAAGAAGAACCTCAAACAGTCAATAGTTTCAACTATCTGGGCAGAACTCTCACACAAGATGTAAACATTGACACTTGAGATAAATAACAGAATGGCGAAAGCTAGTGTCAAAATGTGGAAGACTAACAAAAAAACGTGTGGGACAGAAGGGGAATAAAAGAACTAATAACAAACTCATAGTTTATCAGGGAGCAATAATATCATCATTCCTTTATGCTGGTGAAACATGGACAGAAGGTGCCATACAGGAGAAGACTCAACCATTTCCACCTAAGTTGCCTTCGTAAGGTACTCAACATCCATTGGAGGGAACAATACCAGACAGTGAATAATGATAAAATTTAAGTCTGTAAGCATTCACAGAATGTTGATGAAGGCGCAAAGACGCAGGGCAGGACACGTTGTCAGCATGAAAGATCATCGTCTATCAAAAATGTTGTTATATAGAGAACTACAGACTGGTTCGCGCTATGCTGGAAGACAGAAGAAACGTTTTAAAGACACTATTAAGGTAACGCTGACACCCTTCAAAACAGGCACAACTTCGTCGGAGAATCTTTAACAAGACAGATTGGACTGACGTTGCAGAATTAATAGTTGTGCAGCAGCTGCAGAGAACCTCAGACAATATGCTGCGCGACAAAAACGCGCTAGAAGAAAGGCAAGTACTGGCAATGTCCCACAGACTCTCCCATACATGTTCAGAGTGTGGTAGACAATTTCAGCCACATAAAGGGCTCATTACTCACAGTCGGGTACATAGCAGACATCATCTTTATCATTACCCAAATTGGGCTGAATGGTTATATCGTAAACTTCAACGGAGGAACAACATAATACATCAGTGTTTTACTCCTATTGCTGACCACTAATTTAATGGCACATACAATCGCTGAATTCAGGATGTCAATACTACGACCATTAAATGGTGTTTTTGATGACCGGACTCGATATGCGCTAATAACAGAAAAATGACAGAACATAACAGGATATATACACAAATGAATGACAAATATTAACCCCCAAGAGTTGGAATTTCCACCAATTTGACCCATTACAACTCTTGGGGGTTAATATTTGTCATTTACTTGTGTATATATCCTGCTATGTTCTGTCATTTTTCTGTTTGCTTCGTTTTGTCATTATCCGTGACATTTTGCCAATTTTCTGATTGGCGTGGTTTCATCTTTATCCTTCAAATTGTTTTCATAATTTATACTCTTTCTTTTTCGAGTTTATTAGGTATATACATTATTATGCAAAAGTGGACAGTACCGTTCCATACCGCTATGTGCTATGCTGTTTTCTTGATACAGGCATTCTGGTGAGAACGTCGATTTGTTTTGATTCTTGATTCTTGTTTAGGAACAAGCGTCACAGCACTGGGGGCATCCCCATATATGCTCTGCTTGCCGTTCCGTCAGCCACCTAAAAGTGTATAAGCTCAGTATCCCAGTCAGTTGCTGATTACGCGTGCTTCTGATCTTTCCGGAGAGGGTGCACTCTCCCATCGCCTCTAGTCACTCCTATTTCTACCATTCTCTGCATATGTACATTGTCTCGTTCGACTTCCTCCTCATCTTCTCGTAGGGTATCCATAACTGCTCTAATCAATTTAATTATGTCTCTTCTTATCTGAGTCCCGTTCACCAAAGCTTTACCAACCAACGCATCGGCTCTTTCGTTTCCCCTGACCCCCACATGACCTGAACAGTAAATCCATGTAATGCTCTGCGCATTGTTGATAATAGTGACTCATTCAATTCTGATCATACAATTTTATATCTTGCGCATCATACTTTGAGAGTCCGATAGAATCACTGAGTCTGTTGGTGGTTGCGCCGCCAGCCAAGTGAAAGCTGCCGTCCATTCTCATACTCGATGTTGTAGTGGAATACGCAGCTGACTTCTTTGCTAATTTCTTGCCATTTTGGTAGGCCAAGAAACCCCAACCACACCTGTTTGTTTCTTGCGTTATTTCTTGCGTTACTGAGCCGTCTGTGTAAATTACTGTATCATGTGGCTTCTAGTGCTGCAGTATGAGTTCTTGGATCATTCCCTCTGTTCTGTTGGCAGCCCAGCCACGACACTCTTTTCCCATCTGTATCACCACTGTTGTCAATAACTTCTATCTTTGTCAAATGTCAGTCATTCACATCCTCTTCCCACTTCCTCCAGCTCACAAACTCTGAGTTTGTTATCTACGTCGACTTGTGTGTCTTATCAATGATTAGCAAAATTGAATAACCCTGTTCCAACTTTTCGCCGAATGGATTACAGTTTTGCTGCAATTATTACCTATATCAATATCGATTCTCACCTTAAGAGATACTTTTTTTAACGGAAATGTCTGCAGGAGGTTATGTTAAGAAAATTTTTAATTTGGAGTTGAATGAAAAATTCCAAAGTTTGACATGGGGGATGGGATATGAGTAGCAAACTCGTATTCATCGGCTTCAGACAATTATATTTTGCATATAACAATTTTAGGTTTATCGTCATGAACAAATTGTTGACGAAACATAACATTCCATCATTGTTCCAACACATTTCATACTCACCAGATCTAGCTCTGCGTGCCGTGTTATATTTCTACAACTTAAGAGAACAAAGAAGGGTCGCAGAGTCTATGACATTCAGGAGATTAAAGACAAAGTCACGATAAAAAACGAGCAATATTCCGAAAAGTGCATACAGGGGACTTGTTTCAGCGGCAGGCCCACTGGAATATGTGTGTATGACTTTCAAGGGGACTACTTTGAAGAAGATAGAACCAACAAGTTTGTTAGCAAAACCGTTCTTTTGAGAAGAAAATATGCGAGAACCTATTAACATCACTGAATGAGCATCGATTATGTTAGAAAAATGATAGTGAAACAAGAGAATGACTGCTTGAGTAAACACATATTAGAATTACCAGTTTATCCATGATTAACATTGCTAAATAAAAAAAACACTAAAAATGAAATTAGACTTGTCTGACAAACAAGCTGATATATTTTTTCAGTAGTAGCATAATACAAAGAAAACAAGCAAGATTCATTCATTCTAAGGGTAAGAAAGTTAGAGAAGCTCTTCAAATCAGTTCTCAGACAACATGTCAAGATCTATTTGTCAGATGTAATCCGGATCCAATGTAGGATATTGATCTGATACTACTTGATGTCACAGACAGTCTAGCATGAGCCCGATTGGTCCTGCCAACAGAGTTGTTTTTTCTCTCCTTTGTTTCATTTCTATGTGGTGTGATATCGTGAACAGATACACTGCTGAAATCTTGAGATGTTACTTGTATATACTTGTAAATATACGGCAAATTGAAATGCATAACATAGATAGAGAGAATACGATGTTTGGAAGATGAATAATAGAAAAATAAAGCAGTAAATGAGTTAACAATGAATATTATTGACAACGGTCATCAATGACGTTCAAGAGGTCATAGAAAAATAGTGACTCGCCAATAGAACTACGCGCAGAATCACAACAAGCCTTTATGCGTCATGCTCCCTTCATACGTCATATTTTGTATTATTTCCTTGCATTTCATTGCTCGGCGTTGGACTAATTTTTAAAAATTTTGTTCATGTTTTCTATTGGTGAGAATCATGGGAAAAACACCAGGTGTCTAAAATACACAGGTAATAATGCAGACGCAGTTATGGCTGTACAAAATAACCCCACCGGCCCTAGCAGTCCGCTTGGATTTCTTCTGGAGTCCAGGTAGTACTATCGAGCCCTGGTAATAATTTCACGTTTAATAGTGCTATGGATTCAATTCAAATCACACACCCCCAACCCCCATCTTTTTTATATCACCAGACTTTTGTGAATGTGAATATTTTTTGTGAATATAGAATGTGAACAATGTTTTGTGAATATAGAATGTAAGTATTGTTTTTACAGCTGGACAGAGGTTTGTATTTTTTTTAAATTTTAAAGTACATGCTTATTTTATGTTTAAAAAAAGTAACTTCATATATTTACTAGTATACCCTATGCTAGGGGGGAGGACATTAACATTTCTTAGATGTGACATTTCTAAATCTAGAGAAACATTGTCTTAGACCTTATGATCTTCTTCGAAAAATAGCCATGCATTATGTAAACCTTGTGGTTAAGTATAACCTCTCACAATTAAAAAATAACCTTGCTTATAGCTAAGAACTATATCCTTAAGGAGATGGTACCGGTATTTGGAGGTACGAATTCCACGGTAAAACACAATGGGTCTTTAGGAGCAAACCTCCACAAATAATCAGGAAATCTGAAGCAAGATAATCACCTTTTGTTGCTTGTAATGACAAATAATACGTAGAACGCAAGGTCAATCGGCTTTACAATGACCTTGCAGACTATCAGACTATACGGTATGGATATTAGAAAATACAAATAACAGTATATAAAAAAGTTTCAACTTTAAGGTATTTGTCAAGAAAATTACGAATAGGCAAATGCGTGAGTTAACCTCACCCTTAAGAGCACACAGCCCATTGCCAGGGACGTAAACGCTCTGCTGAAACATTATATGCGACTTCAGGAGTCATCATATTTCTACTGAAAACGGAACACTGCAGTCTAACGGATATGTACATAGAGTCGGCATCAGCGATTGCACCCTTCATCTGTAGAGAGACACAACAGACACCAGTGCACATACTACAAGACTGTCCTAACTTCGCTGCTCACAGAACGGTAATATCGCTCACAGGATCAGCTGCAAATGAAGTTGGGAAGGAGGCTACAACAATCTAATAAAAATCGTTGTATGCATGTCCAATATCCGATTAAATGCATAATAATTGATCGTAGAAGAATGTGGTATTGAGCAAACAGGCTACCAATTCATCTTGATATAGAAAAACACCATATGTACTTGTTGACCCTAAATTAATCAAAAAGCAAACACAATTATACATGAATCCTCTTTCTTGTAAAACTTTGTCACGTCAAACTTGTTTACATTATATAATAAATACACAGTTTAATATTATTATGCTTGGGTCTGATTTTTTTTACTGCATTGTACAGAAATTGATATGTTTTTTTCTGACTTATTTACACAACTTGATGGTACGATATATTATTTTGTCGATAATAAATCTTCTCTAAGAGTACATTAATAAATATTTTAAAAATGTGGACGTATCGGAATAATGTTGTGAAAAATGTTGTATTCGTACTAATTTTATTTTAAAAGAAAGCAAATCGAGCCTCAGATGAAAAAGGTTGAGAATGATTGCTCTGCTGTAGAGAACGGACGATCTACAGGCAGATAAGTACATCTGTTCTCTGGTCAACAAGAAAATCCAAAATGTTTGTGCTTTTGTGGAATTTGACGAAAATCTTATCTTTTGTGTGGGGATGTGTACACGTATGCATTCATAACTGAATTTATCTGAATATGTGCTATATCTTCTGAAATTTCTCTCTCTCTTTCTATATATATATATATATATATATATATATATATATATATATATATATATATATATATATATATATATTTCTGATATATTTTAACTCCTGAAATCTCTTTCTCTCTCTCTTTCTATATATATATTTCTGATATATTTTGTCACAGACGTTTTGCATGACTTAAAAAAATATCTTCGGGGATGCAGCCTAAAAACTATAATCATCATCAAGTGCAGTTTTCGCATCGATGGTTGACTACAAAGGACATTTACCACCCTCTGTCTCTTATTTGCCTTGGTGGTGCACTCTGACAAACTATTAAGGTGGTTAAGTAAAGACGCAAATCTTATAGTGAGATGCACTTCTTTCAATCGATGACGTTAATACACTTAGTTTATATTAGTACTTTTACAATAAAAATAGAAGTCGCGACTCTGGAAATTCAGTCACCACAAACTCCGAGTCACCTACTGATATATTATTTTATCCATCTCAATATGTTTCCCTTACACGTGTATCTCTGTCTACCGCGTATTCGCATCATCATTTTTATTTATATGATTTTATTTCTTTTCTGAAATATTTATTACCAACTTTAAATCTATTCAAATAAGGGTAAGTTAGAACCTGGATGTCAGAAAGGTCAGTTAGAAACTGGATGTCACATAAGATTGCTGGACACAACCCTAATCAATAAAACCCATGTTGCAAGTCATTTTTTTTTCTCATTCACTAGTTGGTCACTATGATTTTGACATTTTGTTAATCATCTTCGCATAATTCCCCGTTCTTTCTCCTATCAATAACCCCACCACAGACGTATGAAGGACATAACTTCATTAGACTAATGCTGGAATGATCTGCACTCTATATTGATTTCAATCTCTTAACGCTAACGACGATTGACCATGCTCAACGATTTATTTGTTATCAGACGGAAAAGTCATAGTTTTTATATCAATCTGAAATCATTTCACGTGAAGATACTTGTTGACTAGCAGAATAAAAGCAACTATTTCAATTTGTTGTCTTCAAGGATATTATTTAATAATGATTATTATCATAGTTTCCTGCTCAGTTAAAAGGGTCAAAGTGTGTATACAGAAAATTGAGTACAATTAAATCAATATTTTAAAACGATTTATGATCATTACAGATATTATGAGCATTACAGATATTATAATTAGTGATGTTTAAAAAATCAATACCAGGTATATTAGTTTATTGAAGAGACCATGCTTGTGACATGTTTACTAGCAGACGTGTTCTCAAGCTATACGTTATTGCTCAACATTTTTCAAACATACTACCATCGAAGATTGGGATGAGAGAGACCAACAGTCGGAAGGATTGACATTAATTCATCCATCCATAAATACACATCTCGTTAGGTTCCTAGGGGTATTGCATTGGATGTCTCAACACAAATACTCCTCCAGCCATTTCTATCCTCAACCGTATAGATGCGTTTGGTAATACATTGGATGTATCAACACACACAATCCTCTAGACATTTCTATCCTCAGCGGTATGGATTAGTGTGGTACTACATTGCATAACTTAACAAATAGAATCATCCAGTTATTTCTATCCTCAGCGGTATGGATAAGTGTGGAGAAATCTTGGCCCCGTCTTTAATGTTGTCAGCCATTCATTTTGTTTGACTTCCTCTGATTTTCAACGTTCATATGTTCCGTGAATCTACAAAGGTCCATAGATACGTCTCTGGTAAAGAAGGTTGTGGTTGACCTAAAATTAAATGTTCTTTTTCCTGGGTCATTTTTTTCCGTATCGTAAGATTGCATATTTTGAAAGAGAAATCGTACTACGGAGAAGGAAAAAAAGGGGGGGGATATGTTCTAGTTTGTTTGGCTTCCTTGCTAGTATTAAATGTAAAATTCTGACTTTCCAAGAGATGCTAGGCATTAAACTCACCAGCACCACTCCTTTATCTACGGGCTTGATTCTTCATAAAAAAAAAAACTATTTGCTGCACATAGTTGGACACATTTCGCTTATTGTCGGAAATAAGAAACCGATCACGATTTGCGAACGATTTATATAGAAGATGCCAAAAATTAAATTCATTGAGTTATACAAATCATCTCGGTTACTCCAACATGCAAAGATCAATATAGCAGTTGCACGACACATTATAAAGAGAATTTCCCTATCAACATCATTTTATTACCAGTGACAGACACAATCTCTGACAAAATAACACCAGAATAAGCCCGGTTAGTGAAATACCGTTTTTGGGAAAAGCTGTTCCAGTAGCGAGAAAGAATATAATACGAAATGAAGACATCCGAAATATAATAAGCTTAGCATTATTTAATGTATTCGTTAAGAAACATTAGCGACAGTGTCGATAACACAGAAAGTACAGATCGACAACACAGATCGATAACATAGACAACACAGAGACAATACAAACACCACAGATCGATAACACAGGCAACACGAAACACAGGGGGACAACACAGAGCGACAACACAGACACCATCGCACAAACTACAGAACTGTCTCAGCTTCGTTGTTCACAGAAAGACAATATCGCGCAAAGGAGGAACTCTACATATCAAGTTTTTATGGTTTTGATTATTGGAAAAAAGGGGAGTGGGAAGAAGACTCTACAACAATGATAGCTTACCGCAAGTCAAACTTTGGAAATAAATAATATATTAATACTTCCCAATACAATACTAATACACAGCTCTGTAGTAACATTTCATGTTTTCATCAAGACAACTTGCGGCGTGGTAATAATGAGCATTTGTTACATCCACTTTGTGAAATTCAGTTAGAGTTATGTCCTCATCAACATCAGAAATACAATAGGTATAACATCTGGTATTGTGGGGTGCAAAGGGAACGCATTGCTCTAGGCGGACCCAGGGTTAGCAGATAACCAAGATCCCAAATGTACCTCCACGTGGTGCACCCTGGAAACAGAAATACAGCAGCTCGTGCTGATTCTGGCCAAATCATTTGGGGATCGTGTCCGAGAATGTGGAGGTAGCAGATGGAAAGAGATTTGACTGCACAAGAGACAGACAATATCTCCGACACCACCAGCATCACCACATATAGCAACACTGTCGACATACAGTGAAGCTAGTCAGTCCAGTCCGAACATTGGAGGGGCGGCCAATGTAAAATGCACGTAAAAGTAAATGCATGGCGAGAGACACATATGTTTCATACAGAGTACAATGAAACAATGAAATGGCAGAACAGCGCTAGAGGGCAGCGCGAACTGCAAATAGAAAGTGAGAAGTCCCTAGGAAAAAGAACTACAAGCTCCGTCAGCTCGAGACGGGCTTCTAGTTACCAGAGTTCCTAACAGGCAGAGACCCAGGCCCATCCATCGGCGTTTGGTAAAGCAAAAGACCTAACCCAACTCTAATGTCGAGCCTTCCTAAACCGGAAATATGCTTGCAAAGAGAAAGGGTTCTGTACCCGATGGGTGTAGGCAAGAAAGGGACAACGATGGTAGTCGTGGCCCAACTCTACTGTCAAGGTTTCCTACACCGGAAGTACACTTGCAGAGAGAAAGCGTTCCGTACTCGATTCGCTCAGGCACAAAAGGGACAACGTTTTAGCCCTGGCCCAACTCTACTGTCAGGTTTTCCTACACCGGAAATACACTTGAAGAGAGAAAGGGTTCAGTACCTGATGGGCTCAGGCGCTATTGGGACAAGGACGCTCAGCTCGAGAACGCCTTGCTCTCAAACGCGTGGTGTGAGACTCGAACTTGGACAAGGGGTACACGATGTCGGTGAATGACACCTCGGCTAAGAGGGCGAAAGAGCCAGTGTCCAACTCCTCTGATGAGTTCTTCCCCTTAAGGAACCAGGCTCACGGATGAGAAACGGTTCGGTACCCAATGGGCACAGGCACAGCACGTCCAATTACACGAGGCAAGTTCATAGACAGTGGAACACCTCGTTCGAGTTAGACGAGAGCAAAACATCGTCTGGGCGAAGAGTCTCCGCTACGCGTGCCTGGAGACAGATATAGAGGCTGTCACAGGCTAAGGGTAGCCCACCCGAATTGTCAAGGCATGCCGAAATCGGATGTGCTAGGCCTACAAGGCGCATAACGGTGGCACAACGTAATCACGCTCCCGGCGGAAATCGCACGGATATCCGTGATGGTTACAATGGAGCGAACGAAAAACAAACAAACAAACATCTGGTATTGTATTCATCAAGAAACAACAAATCTAAAATTTTGGGTATCTAATGATAATGAATTCTAAACAACTACCAACATGTACATTACAACAGAAGAAGATGTAATGTCAAAGAAAGAATAAGACAACATCATTGATAAACAAAAAGTTAGTAGCATATCCTATTCAGGAAGTAACGATCATCTCAGCATCTATTGGAGGTAGTGACTTTCAAGGCAAGATAGCGTTTTTTCATCAAATGATGATAATGATGACCACTTGTTGCATCCACTTTATAAAATTCAGTTACAGTTATGTCCGTGACTATGACTTCGTAGATGGCTAATAAGCCGTATCTTGGTCGCAAAGATCCCTGGACTAGCCGTGCATGATATGATCTATGTAGATGGTGTTTGATCTACTCGTGATTTTCTAGCTACTCTCCCCGCCGTCGGGTTTCTGAATTTGCCCTCTTTTCACAAGATGCAGAACCGTTCTTGACTCAAGAGTGTTATGTAGCTCTTTTTCGAGTAGCGTTTTCCCATGGATCATAGTTTATTTCAAAGTTTTTCAATGAGGTATTTAAAGAGTAATTTTCGCGCTTCGTTGGCCATCTTTAGAACGTATGACCTTCTGCAACTCACCAAAGAGAAGTATCTTGGTAGGCAATGGTCTGGCATATGTAACACATGCCTTGCCCAACGAATCTGTAACTGCATCAGAATAGTGTCAATGACATTAACAGTAAAATAGTAACAATGACATTTTAAATAGCAAAATAGTAACAATGACATATAAACAATAAACCGATTAAAGTGTACTTGGTTTGGACACGAAAGCGGGCATGATCCCCTTATTAAAAACAATCTCCATGGGAACAATCTAGAGAGTTGAAGAAACAAAGGAAGACAAAGAAACTCTTGTGCTGAAATCATCAAAGAATGGACGAGTTGACGATTGTTCTTTTTCAGGAGCATTATGAAAATACAAACTGTTGGCGGACTCCTGTGTGTTTATGTATCATATACGGAACATTATTTTTGGGTTATGTTTGTTGACAAATTTACAACAGTTCTACTATGACTTTAACAGATTATAATTTGCATGATGATGACGATAATGATTAACAAATATACGTGATAAATAAATACCATTTATGAATTTTAAAACATCGCATAATTATAAATTAAATTATGACTGAAAAATGTCGAAAAAACAATAGTATCAAGTTCTGAAGTTATTCAAAATAAATAGTACCAAGTAATGACATCAGTCATAGTCGACCATGGCATTACCTTAAAACTGATCAATTGCTGTAACTGTTGAAGGACTCATGTGAACATTGATGAATAATGGACAAAAAATGTGTGTAGTGTTTGTGATGCTTTTATGCTGGTGATGGTGAGTTTTCAGCGTGTTTCAATATTTGTTGTCAGTTAAGTCTATTATCGGCCCTGGTTTATCCAATGTTTTCAAATGGTTTTGCTCTAGAAATAAAATTGGCTTGTTTCCAGGTTTAGAAAATGGGACAGATTGCAATAAATATACCAAAAATGAAATATCAAAACAGGAAGCAAGTTGTTTATAAAATGCTACATTTTCTTAGCGAATTGGTCAAGCAATTTACATTATGGTTATAAGTTTTGTAATTCGAAATTGTTCCAAGACGTGCTTACAAACCTAATTTGTCGAAATTCCTTTGAAATTGTTTTGTAGAATAAAGATTTTTTAGGCTTCATAAAAAGCACTGTGCGTGTACAATACTATATAACTAAGCTTTCCGTAGTAAAATACAATATTTTTTACGCAAAGTAATGTCACTATATTTCCGAATTACATGTTTAAACAATGGAAATCAAACTGCACGAAATTATGGAGTTCTGAAGAGATCTCTTTCCAAGAAGAGGAAAGAGCGAAGACCAAGATACATACCAAAATTCGTATAAAAGCGGATGTGGCAATACAAACGGTGTAACTGAAGAGAGTTCTAGGTGATTGTATATGACAGTGTTGCTTGTGTAATGTTGATTGATGGCATATTCATTCGTCAATGATAATAGTAGTAAAAGGAAGTGGTCAAGAGTTCATCAAATTAAATATGTAATGACAAATGGAGTGATCACGTAATGTATTTTATATAACCCAGTCGTTCTACCAGCTGTATTATTAGTTATACTCATACATACAACTAACGTCTATTACAGTTCTCATTACAGCTTTACTCGATATTAAAACATATGTATGCATTCGTAGTTATGTCCATGGCGACACATACAGCAGCAAAAATGTCAAACAAGTTTGACAGTGGCTAGGTGTGTGACGAGCATGCAGTACGGGCAACACGTTGCAACGTACGACTAACCTACTAGCGATATTGATACGGATAGTCATCTTTCAGTGGGAGTAGTAAAAATACTGAACAATTAGCTACCACCACCGAAGTACGATGTGTCGGACCATTGGCTCACACTATAACGTCGATACATCGCATTTCCGTTTGTGGGACTACATCCTGCTGGAATTCTATTATGACCATCCTGATAAAAGAGAGATTTAGTGGAAGTTTGTGAACAAACGTAAAGAAAAAAACACTTGAATTTTAAAACTAAATGTTACTCCACCAAATTACAAATGCTATCAGATAGAGATTGAACTAGTTTACATAAAAAACAGTTTTCTTTCTGGACAGGCAGCTCTCCAAATACGTTTGTTAAGGTTCAGCTAATATTGAAATTATATGCACTATAAAAGATAGAAACGTTTTTAAAACGAGTTTCTTAAGTAAAATAAACGTATTGTGATGACCGCGGACTGTTGACTAGTTTGGTTATATCAGCGATTGTAAACCATAAAAAATAGTGAAATCATGGATCTGATAATACAATCATAAAGACCTTCCGAGTGACAATTAGTGGAAAAAAACTGAATGAACCAATAAGCAAAATCTGACAAAGAAAGAAACCGTGATAGTCAAATAACATGTTAGGAAAATGGTGCTCATCATTGTACATGTTTGTTATAACATATACCATTTCCTTATATACACAAAACATGTTAAAGACGCACCGACCGATATGCATCGTTGTAGATAATTTTATACAAGCGTCTTCACTACAGCAATAGAGACATGTGTGAGTATATTTACTCACAGTCTTGGAGAAATGAGAATTGTCAAAATATGTATGTAAACGCTTTGTAAACCTCGAGAAAGTACCCATAGAAGAAATCATTCGAAGTTACTAAAACGTTGGGATAGTATCCATAGAAGCAACCATTCGAAGTTACTAAAGTACCCATAGAATAAAACAATTCGAAGTTATTACAGTACCCATAGAATACAACAATTCGAAGTTATTAAAGTACCCATAGAGTACAACAATTCGAAGTTATTAAAGTACCCATAGAGTACAACAATTCGAAGTTATTAAAGTACCCATAGAGTACAACAATTCGAAGTTATTAAAGTACCCATAGAAAACATGCATTCGAAGTTACTAAAACGTTATAGGATAGGGACTGTCCATAAAGTACGTCAGCAAATTTATGCCAATTTTTTATCCCCTCTCTCCCAAACTGTCAGCAACTGTCAGGAGTTCAAGTACCACTACTGCTTAATTATGTCAACATTTTCTCCCACAAATGCAAGGCAGAAAAAAAATATAAAAGAACTACATTATTGATTTCAAATTCCAGCAAAACCTAATGTAATGAATGTGCGATTTTTCAACAAGACCAAGTCGTTTGGGTTTAAGCTAACTCGTAGACCGTTCCCAAAACGTCAGGGATAATCCAACATAATGGAATTATATTGTCGACCTAGCCACCATGAACAAGGTAGTATGATGCGTTCCCTGAGAATATTTAAAATATGGCACTTGCGCGACGTTAAACATGCAGGTTAACCACGGACTAGATAGCTTTGTGATTATGGGAAAAATCTATTAACTCAATAACCTTTACTTTTACCATATCCATTCATGGTACAACCAAGTGATGCGCTATTCGACATTGTCATCTTTTCTCATGAATCTTATTTCTCTGTGCCCCAGCAAAGAGACAATTTCGATGAGTTGATTCACGGTAGCTGTAAAAAACTACACCATCAATTTGTAACTAACTTTCTGCTAGAATTATGTTCATATTATTTTCTAAATTATATGTGGAAGTTCAGCTTCCTTCTGACATTAGTCGAGTATTAACAAAGTATTTGCACCTGTATAACCACATTTATGTCCCAATACTAATTTATCACTACTGTAACTAGATGATTACTGTATTTCAATCAGAAGCAGACTGAAACAGTGCAATTTTAACGCGGTCTTCAACCTACAGTGTTGCTGATATCATAGTTTTCTGTGTAAATACCAGAGATCTTTCATTATTTTGCTTGTAATGAATCGTTTCAAAACAAAATAAAACAATAAGGGGCACGTTTGCAATAGTTATTTAACTTTGCGAGGAGAAATCTAAACAAAATATGTTATAACATTGAAATTGATAATCTATTACTAAATATCAACATAGAAATACAACATAAAATGTACATTATGTTTAAAATCATATAATGCTAAATCAATATTGGACCTAACCGTTATATAACATGCAGCATTATTGACGTCAACATTTCATGAATTTCTTCCCCTGAGTCAGCAACTATCAGATTTTTCAACCCCCCCCCCCCTTTCTCTCCTAATTTGTTAACATAATTTACCGACAGCCCCGTGTCACCAAAAATTGTCAAGAATATAATCTCTAGCTCATGAAAACTATTGTGTGTAACTTTAAGAACTTGTAATAGATATCATTTTTCCATTGTAAGTTTTGCATTACATTTTGCTAGTAATATAATACAACCCAATTGCAAAGATAAAAATAGGTACACTATTGGCACCTATTAATATTCTGTATAATGTTGATTTGACAGATGACTTCGATGGATGCAAATGCTTCCACATTGCTCTCGCGGACCCAGAGTTAGCAGATAAAGAAGATCTTAAAAGTATCTCCCCGTGATGCACCCTGGAAACAGAAAGACAGATCTAGCTGACTTTCTGGTTAACACTATTTGGCTCGTGTCCGTGGATGTGAAGGCCGTAGATAGAATGAGAATTTCCTGCAAAGAGAAAAGCTATATCTCTGAGACCTCTACGTAAACATGCTCAGCAGCACTGTCAGCACACAGTAACGTAAGGCGACTGCGCATTCCGTCTCGTTCTGCTAAAAAGCAGAAACAATGGAAGTGCGACCAATATCAATGTTCACATATGGGTAGATCCCGCTAAGGTACGGTGATCCTATGAGTACACATTGATTTTCGAAAAGGCAACACTCGCTAGAGGGCAGCGTTGTGTATGTGAATCGATATAGTGGCAACGAAGCCTCAATGTTCATCACGAGACCGACTGGCGGAAGTGCTGTAGTGCTCGAGAACACACAGAAGCCCACATGTCCCACAACAATTGACCCCATTCAAAGTCGGAGTCATGACTCAGGTATTGGATGCGCCAACTTGAACATATACTCCTGAGTATGGAAAAAAGCTTTGAATACGGCTCCCAATTGCACAAAAACAAGTATTGAGCAAATGTCGGGGAGCACATAGGCTAGAACTAAACTTCAATCAATCAAGTGCCATGCCGAGTGGCGTATGCGATCATGCTTCTCCCCAACTCTGTATCTCTTGTGTTATTAATACGTTCAGTTGATGACTTCGTTTTGTGTCACAGTGACAACAAATCCAGAAATTTCTGTCTTTGTCTTCCTCTGTCTCTTCTCCCCTTGATCTTTCCGGTGGTTACTAAATGTTCAAGTTTTACTTTTCTCATCACACGATCTAAAAATCGTGATTGTCTGTTTCTAATTTTCGCTAAAAATTTGTCCATTTACTCCAGCATCTCTGAGAGCTAAACTTACCCCTCCCATTTAGAAAAAAATATGAATTTATCGCTACAAAACAGGTATAGAAGATGGTATTCTCCCTCCTTTTTAGGACAAAATTACAGGGAAAATATATATTTCCCAAAACAGTAAACAAAAACGCAATGATAACCTTTTAGTTTAGGAAGACTACCATTATTAGCCATATCTACGACTCTACTATCTTACCAGCTTCATCTTATAGATAGCAACCAACTCCTATATGGTAAACAAGAGAGATGGTCATAAGATGTTCATCGAAACATTTGTCTCTCAATATTAACACATTTATTATCTCTTTATATTAACACATTTATTATATCACAATATATAACACTTTTAATATCTATTAATAACAACATATTTAGGTATTAATTATAATGTATAGTCCCCCTAACTCTTTTTTTGTGTGATGCATTATACTTTAATGTAATATTTATCCTTCTCACGTCTAGTTTATTGGTGTGTAACATTCGACAATATGAAACTCCATTTCTGTTTGATGAATGCAAATGAATGGTTCATGTTACGCTCGTATTATATATTAGCCGTCTCAATAATTGTTTGAGAGTATTTCTAATGAAAAACTGTCAAGAGTTTAACGCATGCATAATTAGTATAAGATGTAGGAACTTGGACAGTTAACAAAATCATTTGTATCATTATCAACGTTGTATTGTATGTTTCCTGAACACTGCTTTAATAACAGTCTGCCCGAAGACTCAATTTCCATTTAACTTCTCAATTTCTCATTTGCAGGTCAAATGTTTTTAAATGATTTTATTATCAATAATTAAATTATCCTTTCACTCCAAAATATTGACATGCTCCAGAATCATAAATACTAGTTCGTGAACTGGAGGAACATATTAAGAACAGAGCGAAACAAATCACCTGGCGTGGATGGCATAACAACTGAAGACATCCTACGTGTAGGGACGTTGGTGAAAGCTGTCTAAAGAGAATATTCACAGCAGCATGGTATGAAAAACAAGCACCAGATGACTGACAGAGAGAAATAATTGTACCCATATGGAAAAACAGCGACAACAAAAGAGAGCGTGAGACGTACAGAAGCATATCTCTGCTCAGCCACACATGAAATATATACGAAAAAATCATAGAATAGAAAGCAGGACCGATAACAGTGCCCCAGCTAAATAAGACACAATTTGGTTTAAGGAAACGTATAGGATGCACAGATGCTATTTTTTTGCGCTACGACTGCTATGTGAAAAGACACTTGAATATGACCTACAACTAAACATCGCCTTAATCGGCCAAGAAAAGGCATTTGACAGAGTTGACAGAAAAACTGTGGCTAATATTGGAAGACTATGGGGTATATCACAATTACTAGACAACATAAGAGCTTTATACAAAAACTGCCAGATCGTAATCAGAACTACTGAAGGAACAATAGACCCATTTGAAATAAAAACAGGCATGAAACAAGGCTGCATGTTATCACCACTTCTGTTCGTAACATACATGGATAGGATAATTAAAGAAGTAGACCCAAGAAACACACTCACCCCTGCAGAAGCATCAAATGAAGATCACAGTTCACTCAACGAAACTGCTATTTGCAGATGATCAATGTTTAATATATGAATCTGAAGATGAATTACAGTGGCACACACACTTGTTCCATACAGCCTGCAAACAACACAACATGAAACTAAACACATCTAAAACAGAGACAGGCCAGTTAAACATATCTGTCAATGGTACAAAACTAAAGCAAGTCCCAGAGTTTAAATGCATAGGAAGCATATTTACGGAGGATGGCAAACTCGACAGAGAGATTTAAACACGGTGTCAAAAAGCCAATGCTGTGACTTACCAGCTGTCACAAATACTTAAACAGCCATAAATCTGCATGGCTACAAAAGGACAATTGATAAACAGTATTTTTATACCAACTTTGTGTTATCAATGTCAAACATGGCCCTTGACAAACAGACTAGAGAAAATGAACACAATTTGCGAAATGAGATGTTTCAGAAAAGCTATAAATGTCACGAGAAGAGACCGCCAGAGAGGTGAAGATACCAGGAAAGAAGTAAAGACTATCTCAAGTGAAGACTACATTGGGAGACAAAACCAGATGGTTTGGTCACGTCTTGAAAATGGAACCTGCGCAACCAGCCCTTCATGCATACATCAGCTGAAAGACTGAGCTACAAGGCACGAGGAATACCAAGAACTAGATGGGCAGAGACAAAAAGAAACATTAAAAAGACACTGGCTTACCATGGTCAATGCAACCCACATGGCCAAAGACAAAAAACTTCGAATTCCCACCACGACGCTTAACGGCACAAGTAGAAATGACAATGGATGGATGGATGGATGAATGAATGGATGGATGGATGGATGGATGGATAGGCAGGCAGGCAGGTAGGTAGACAGATATATATCATTATCATTTAAATAAAAATCACATTGACTATGGCTTGGCCGTTCTAACATTGACCATGACGTGGTCGTACTAACATTGACCATGACTTGGCCGTTGTAACAATGACCACGGCCTGGCCACACTGACATTGAAATTATGTATGTGATTCTTCAGTTTTTGCCTCACTAGAAACATTGACAATTCTCTTTTTGTTGATTTATATAGGGTCAAAGGGCGCTGAGTATTGACTTCATCGCACACATTATAACATGCCATATATTATGGTTATGTAAAATGTCCGTATTTTGGTGAAGTACGCCCCAGTCAACTCAGGACGCTAGTCTAATATGGTTATTTCAGAGCTTTCAACGATAACAAATAGTGGAGGTCACGATTCTGATAATCCAGTTACCACGACCGTCGGAGTTTGGAATGAACCGTTTTGTTTGTTAATTAAGGGATTAAAGTCCCTATTTCCCTAAGTTAGAAGACAGAATTGACACCTTTGAGATGTGGAAATATAGAAGAATAGGGAGAACATCATGGAAAGAGAAAAGAAAGCAAAGAAATAGGTTCTAAGAACACTTAAGACGAAAAAAGAATTATTAAAGGAAATAAAGATCAAGCAAATACAATATTTTGAACACATTAAAAGACATGACCCCTTGTTGAAGACCTTACTTGAGGTAATGTCGAAGGGAGGCGAGCAAGAGGTAGGCAGAGATACAAGTGGAGAGTAACATCACAAGATCGACAGGTTAAGTTTAACAGAATGCACCACCAAAACAAAAGACATGGGATGCTGGAGGTCTATTACAGCCCACCTTCGTTGCAGAGATGGCACTTAATGGTGGTGATTCCTGAAGCCCACCCCTTTCATCTTATTACCGGAATATATATTTGATATATCATGGCGTGATGGCTTTATCTTAGTGTGATCTTATGATCTAAATAAACCGATTTTTTTGGGTAAGTAAAATGTACTCCTCATTGTTAGATACGTTCATTCCAACCGCGGACATTAGTTCAATTTGGATAAACCAGAATTTTCAACCATACACAAATAATGGAGGTTATATATTTCATGTATGATTGTTATAGGTGTTGACAACAAACTGATATGTACTCCATCCTTCTCCAGAAAAAAATGACGCCTCCTGCCGGATGCTGACAACACGACTTATATCACGTAAATTGGCAGCTTCAAGCAATAATCATCCAAAGATATCTGAAAATGTGAAACAATCGTGAACTCAAGGCAAATGATTTCACCACTATGCCACTGAGATTTCTTATAATTTAACTAATTTTAGAGTAAGTACTTTGTGCTGCTAATGACTAATTCGAGTGTAAGTACTTTGTGCTGTTAGTTGACTAATTCGAGTGTAAGTACTTTGTGCTGCTAAATGACAGAACATGTTTTACTGGCAGCTTTTCAGACCAGTAGATCAGTTTTCGTTAATTTCTGGTTTTCTTATTATTTCTCTGTGTGCATTTTTAAATTCCTAAAGTGAAACGAGTTGTAATCGGAGGGCTTGAATGCATTGTGACATGGTCTACAGCTTTGTTGAAGTGTTTGTTCAGTTCGACCTGATACATCTGACATGATCACGGCTTTTGGATCACTTATTGGATTTAACAGTGAGCACCACCCCTTAACCATCTTAGCTGTTACCTGAGGTCACAGTGTTGCGGTTATTTTTCAAAATTCATTCTGGTCCCAGCAAATTCAAATATAAAAGCGCAGTTGGATACAATAACTGCTTTACCGGATCACATAATTTATTCTTAATTGGAAACTAGCATTATAGAACAAGGGATATTCCTGTTATCGTTCCATCACCCATTCAAAAGTATCGAAACTCACATCCCAATCAGGTGTTGATTATGTGATTTTTGGAGCTTCCAAGAAAGGGCATACTTCTGCCTCATCTATGATCACTCCTATTTCTACCATACTTGCATACACACACTAGGCAGCTTCTAAAAGTTCTCAGAATTAATGAGTGGATTATGTAGAAATACTGTAACAATAGAATATTTACACTACATTTCCTTCAAAGTAGTTTCCTTTCTTCTACTACCACACTTTTACCAACGTGCTTACAGCTGCTGGACAAATTCATGGAGACCATTCTTTAACACCTCTCACAGATGTCTTTAGTGGTGTTAACGTCATCTGCATTCTTGAATCGCTGTCCTTTCAGTTGAGGGAACAAGCAAAGATCGACCGTTAAAATATCGGGAGAATATGCAGGCTGTTTCAAAGTAACCATATTGTGCTTTTCGAGGCATTTTCTTTCAGCAGCAGTTTAGTTTCATATTGCTAATTTTCTGTCCCTCCCCCCCCTTCCCAGGATCCTTTTTTTAGTCTGGTCAATGTTGTAGATTCCTTGCCAAGTCTGATGCTTATTTCTTGATCCAGGGATAAATTACTTTTGAATAAGGATCCTAGTTATGTAAAGGGGTCAACGAGCTCTAGTTAATCACCCCCGATGACAATTTGTGGCTGCTTGGTGGCAGTCAGCGTCATAATATGCATCTTCGTTTCGCTCACTCTTAGTCCAAACTCATGACATGCATCAGAATAAGGCAGCTAGTCGATTGCCCAGTTCCTCATCTGCGTGTGTCGTAATTGCAGCATCATCTGCAAAGAACAACACTCTTATTATGACATTCTTTATACTGATTTGGGTTTTCAACCATTGAGCATTGTAGAGGTCTCCATCTGTACATAAAGGCGAAAATCATGTTTCAAGAGGAGAGAGAAGCATATTCCAAAAAGCGCGTGGGCAATAATATATGTACAAGCTAGCGTACATAAGTTCCTGGAATAGTCGAGTGTGTTTGAACGAAAGATGATGTTATGGAGATTGTATGTTTAGAAGTTGGTAATGACCACGATGAAAGGGCATGGTTGACTTGACCTTCAAATATAGCCTACTCTCATATAGAAGATAGAGATGTTTGTTTGTTGTGCTAGTTTCATCGTCGGAGTTGAAAATGTCATTGAACATCGTACAAATATCAAATTATATGTGTTTCTTGAGAAGTCACCGTCAGAGACATTAACATGTGCAAGAAAACGAAATAAAGAAATTGAGAAAGATTTTGGAGTATGCTGAATGATAATGCGCCGGCACATCGATCTCTATTGGTAAAGCAGTACCACACGAAGCACAATGTTATTTTTCTTGGAACAGCCTCCATATTCTCTCGACCTTGCACCGACTTATTGTTTCTTGTTCACTCAAATGAAATCGACACTGAAAGGACAGCAATTCAAGGATGCAGATGGCGTTATCAACAATGCGACAAGACAACTGAGAGAGGTGTTAAAGAATTAGTTCCACGAATGTGCCCAGCAACTGTATGCAATTTGGCAAAAGTGTGTAGTTGCCCAATGGAACTGCTTTGAAGGATATCTATTTAGATAATTCTATTGTTACTTATTTCTATATAATCCACTAATTCTTGGAACTTTTTGAAGCAACATATCCTCTAATATTCTGGACAACTGAATTGTTTAGAAGCGTGGCCGACTTATTTCTATCTTACAGATCATGCTTTGAGAGTCTGAGATTATCACTGTGTCAGTTGGCCTCTGAAATATGCGTTATTTGAGAGTACTCAATATGATAATGATATTTCGTGACAAACGTAACAGGGGCGAGGTGTCCTTATAAAAAAATGTAAGCATTCCTAATTTAGATGTGGCTAAATGTCTTTCAAAGTAACAAAGTGGTGTATACAATTCTTCTACAGTATCAGTCTGCAGTTATTTTAAAAGCGTACCAATCTTCTCAATATTAATATATGAGTAATAACTCGAAAGAGAATGTGTGTATATGGGTGAGGGCAGAGAGAGGAGGGGGTGGTTTCCACCTACGACAATTTACCGCATCCTGTAAGCAGCATTTCGGCAGCTTACAATTTGCCAAATTAATGTTGTTGGGATTTCTTTATGCAGGATAGTTGACACCGAATTATACGTTTTTTGTAATTATGGGCAGAATATTCGTAATTTGGAAGACGTTCACAGATAAAGTGAGGCAACGTTTATATTAAATTGTAATATTTGATGTTAGAAATAGGTGAAAGCATGGCTGTGTATTTAGATAACCGGTACTTTAGGTCCAGCATTCGACTGCGCTTATGGGTGTTTACACAATTATTTTGTCAGTCTATAGAATTTGTGTTACATAGGTGTATTGTAAATAAAATATCATGGTGAGGTAAAGCCACGATTTCATGATCTATATATATATACACATATATAGATGTTCAAGGATATAGTCGACGCTAGTGTTGGTCTCCCTGTTATTGATTACAGATCTAAGGCCACGCCTCCCATGTGCTCGTCTCCCTATTCAATATTGAAAAGTTATAAACTCATAGGGACAATAAAGTGGCAAATATCACTTGCTTGTAATGATGATGATGATGCTGATAATGATGCTGTTGTTGTTGTAGCATGCGTCATAAATTACAATAAATTTAGAGAACTATGAACAATAGATATATATTAGTAGTATGATGGATGATGCTATCTTTGGTACAAGTACACGCGATAAGAGTGATACAAAAGACACGTGGTCGTTCATAAACTCATGTTCGTAGAAAAGTGTTAGATTAGCGCTGATAGATACTAGCAAGAACCATATTCGTCGTCAACTATGATGTTCGGTGGTCGCATTAGTCGTAACCCCTCAATGTTAGCACTATGTGACTTTTAATGTAATTTTCATTGGTTATCAATACATAGTCTACACAAAGTAACCAATGCAAATTACGGAAAAGTCAAATGGCATGACGCTAGAAGGATGATATCCGATGAGTCAACACCACTGTATATTTAACGAGGGGCTCAGACGAGCTATGTTAGTGAAAACTGGTTCAAGTGTGTGATACCCAATTGACACCTCTTCATTAGTAACGCTTACAAGCGTATATAAAACTAACAGTGCTGCAAAGCAACACCTGGCACTATTCTTTTACAACCACCTAATACTGTGCCATGATAGTTGTCGTAGTTCTTGCTTGCACCTAGATGTTCATGAATATAGTAGGTCAGGTATATACAACTATGGAATGTTACTCATGTCATTACATGTATTTTGCGGAATGAAAAAGGTGCACTAAAACTGCCTACCAACAGTGGAATAAAAATGGAGAAAAATTATAAGTTGAAATGCAATTGTGGCAAAACAAATACACAAAGTCAATGTTTCGACAGTCATTTCTGGTCCCCAAAAAAACGACACACTTCATGGTGCACACATGTGGTTAAAAGTTTTGATTATTTCTCCTTCCTCTCTAGTCCTCATTACATCTTATAACAATCCCAGTCATACCTTTTACCCACGTTTAACGTGTCCTTTCACGATTTTTTTCTCAGAACAGTTCTGACTCCAGAATCAACTATGTTGGCAGTTGCTACTGATTATTCGTTATTCTGTATACACTTTGTGTCGTCAGCCAATAAAAAACATGGAAATAGTCGGGTTAGCCCAGATAAGTGACGTTGTTTGGGATCAGCACACAGAATAATTGAATGTGGGTATATTCATAATCTACTGTATTTCCTTCTAAATTACTTAACAATGACCTTAGTGACCCACACGACAAATATACAGGGTGTCTGTAAATTCGCTGTGCACTTATTTACGTTGCTAGTAACATGTTGACACATGAATTGTAGGTATTTAGTTCGGATTTGTGTGACGTCATTGACGCTACAATTTTAATTGAAAAACGCTACTGCCCATGTCATGGCGTAATGAGTAAGGGATTTGTAGTACAATGAAGTTATTTCTACAGCAGATGTTGGAGGCAGCGCAAGGCCGTGCTATGATGCAGAGGCACCCGTATCAGGCGGCACCAATAAAAATACATTGTAGAGGACGGCATTTCAAAGAGAAAAAAAACCAGTAAACAGAGGGGGGAGGGGATGGAACGGAATTTCGAAGACTTTCATCATACTGAGAAAATCTACCGCACGGTTCTGGTTGGGGTGTCAATCATTGACTTGAAGGTATGTCGTAAAGACTTCATGGGCTCTGAAAAATTATGTTTCGATTATAGACACATATTTCTTCTGAAATCGTAGAACGTCCAGATCGCTGTGCACGTTACCGGTATCATGAAATGTTCTTATCAAATTTCTAACCGCATTACCGTGAGTGGCTTGTGCATTAGGAAACTTAAGCTGGAATTTTCTAATAACGTCTTCCATATATTTACACCCCCCCCTCCCTCATCATTAAGCACTTGTGTCCTAACAATGTTCTTTGTTCAGTGATTCAGTGATAACCCTTTTTCAATGTTCTTTGTTCTTTGTCCCTTCCTGCTCAGCGAATAAAAATTACACTCTACAGCTAACAGCAATCTGCTACGTCAGGCTGTACACTGGACCATGTAAATACACTGCTTTCAATGACGTCGTATTGAGCAGAGATATTTTAAACTCAGTGCACTGGAACATTATAGACACCCTGTAATACAGCTATGATTATCCTTTCCTCTGCTTCCTATAAAAATAAACAACATTCGAATGAAGCATTGACTTTTTGCATTTGTTTCATTTGTAAAATGCAGTATAATTATTGTTTGTCTATGTTAGAAAAGCATTTATAATGAGATATGTTGCATGCGAGTAAAAAGTTACAGCCATATTTGTTAATAAGCCCAGATGAGAGAGTAAGGTAAACAAAGTAATTATGAAGACTAATAGTTACAACGTGCCACCATCCCAAGATTTTTGTGCCGGCAGAAGTAAGCTGTGTGCTTTACAGGACAGGGCATCCGATCCAGGGGACAGGAACACACATCAACATGCGTTACAAATGGTTTTCATGTTTACCTTACACGATACATACTGACCTGGTGTATTAAGCTGGGAAGATCAGATGCTGTTTACAAGGTATTTAAAACATTAAATATTGTTTTACGCACCACCGCAGTGCTTTGGCTTGTTCAAACAATGTAAATGTTGTGGAGGTACTTAGTGAATGTAAAGCATATTTATATGTTAATTATTTTTGTTAAATATAAATTTGCATACATTATTTTATTAAAAAAGAGAAATATTTTTTTTTTAAATCCCTCTATTTTTGTTAGCTTTCTAGAACGAAATAATTCTCGTGTTTTTTCTTTCTATAATTATTTTCAACTTGGGGAAACTTTTCAACTTTTTTTATCTTATCTATACAGACTTCGTGCCTTAGCCAGCATGCGAAGTATATCATTATCTGAAGCACTATTTCTGCATATTTCACTTTATAGTTCTTTAGCTGTGTTAGGTAGGCATATGCCAAGTCTATTTATCGTCCGTACTATTATTGCTAGAAATAATATAATTCATCGCACTAAACAAACACTATATGTTGACACAACAAATTGTCTATTTGTACAGCTAACTGCACAATTTTGTTTCGTGGTTGCTAAGAGACAAGTGACATGAACGGGTTTAATTTTATTTGCATTGGATCTATTTGTCTGGTGAAAATTGTCTTTAGTTTCTCTGGTTTTCCAGTCATCGTACTATTATGCAACGATTGTGCTTGTTAAGATGTATTAATATAATAAATATATTTAGAGAACATTTGATTTACGTATAAAGATATATGTCTATTTGAAAAAAAAGGTATTTTATGTTCACAAATTATATTTATTTATTATAAATATCAGTAATCCATTTGGGAAACTTGAGTTGGTAGATGTAATTAAATATTCGTATACATTAAAATTGCCTGGATATTCAGCTTACATTTATGGAAATAAAACAAATGGCGTATTTCTCAAAAGTAACCGTTAATTTCCGGAGTTAATACACCAGACCAAACTACAGCGTTCTACTGTAGTTCCATCACAGAAATGATAGTACGTAATCTTACAGGCGAACACAGTCATACACACAACATTGGGGTTGATCTTTCGTCAAGGCATTATTGTACCTGCATGACCACAACCAGATTGTTATTCCTAGAGTAACGTCCCAGTCTTTTGATAAACGGGTTGCTAAATCTGCAGATATCCATTTTCTGTCAGGTAAGGCGTGGCAAACGACCAACACAAAATAAGGAAGGAAAATGCAATAAATACAAGTTAATGAACAAGTTAACAATGGATAGATATCTAGGAGTAAATTGTTGACTAGATTTGCTATATAAGTCACGTTGTTTATTTGTGAATTGCCGTCAGAGCAGTCATCAAGGGTCGATACTTACTCAGCCACCAAAGACAGAGGCTGAAGTGCAAGCTGTTGATTATCAAGTCTAGTTCGGTACACATACTTCCTATTTACAAGCAACATCTGAATACAGTCCTCCGACTGTTTTTCGTGGAACGTATGGCCGTGTGGTTAGTACGCCGTTTTCAGACCCTTGAGATCGCGGGTTCAATCCACGGTTGGGACATGATTTTTTTCTTTCGCGGTCTATTAAAATCAATTGAATAGTGTCTAGGCATGCTTTTTCCCTCCTGTCAAATCTGCAGTCACTGCCAAGAGTAACACTAACATTAAGGACAGTGTTAACCCATTAATCGCCATCCATACTTCTCCTTTAATAATGCTTCTACTGTTGTCACTTCGCCATCAGTCTTTTTAGCTTGGTGAACATATTCAGCATGATTATAATGTATGTGACAGCACTAGTATTTTTCTATAATTTATGTAGCTGAAGTAACAGGCATCTGTTCTTTAGCTTGGGTAAGAATCTATATACAGTGGCAGACATGTGTACTGAATCCTAAGTTCTGTGAGAAGCCGAGACTAGCGTATCAATCAATCAATCAATAAACCCATAACCCTTCAGGGTCGTAGGGGTACCACATTGGATGCTTCAGCACACAGAGTCCTCCAGCGAATTCTATCGTCAGCGATGCGGATGAGTGTGGAAATATCTAGCCCTGTCCATTCCTTGATGTTGTCTGTCCATGTCTTTATTTGTCCTCCTCTGCTTCTTCCACCCTCGACAGTTCCCTGCAGTATTGTTTTTGACAAGGAATCGTGCCTGCATACATGTCCGAACCATGCTAGTTTTCGTCGTTTCACTATTGAAAGCAATGGCTCCTGGACACCTGCACACATCTCTACTTTATTTCTTACGTACACATTGGTCTTATGTTCCCTATAGGAAATTCGTAGAATTCTTCTGTAGCATTTATACTCGAAAGCCTGTAATCTTCTCTTTTAAGAGCTTTGTTCTGTATTCTCTGTGTGTGATTATCCATTGTAGTATTTCAGTGGGCAAAAGGTTTAGCTAGTGGTGCCCATCTCCTCTCCAGCTGTCCTTCTAATGTGGTTATATGGATGTGTTTTCTCTCTCCATCTCCATTGCACTTTTCTGATGTTGACGCTACATCACATTTGAACTTCGCGCTGAGCGCATCGCTACCATTTCACTAGGTCACAACCTTACTTCGTACGCATCCACATTAATACTTCTAAACTTGATAATACCTTCACTATGTTGTTATCTTTTAATCCATTAACAAGTAACCTTCAAGATATTATCCCGAACTGACATATTTTCCACTGCACACTAATTCAATGAATATAATACATATCCCTGCTTCACAGAATGAAAACACAACGCCATATTGTCGTGATGACGTCACATACAGACTAGCGTATACTATGTACTAAATCATAAATTCTGTGAGAAGCCAAGACTGGCGTATACTATGTACTAAATCATAAATTATGTGAGATGCCGAGACTGGCGTATACTATGTACTAAATCATAAATTCTGTGAGATGCCGAGACTGGCGTATACTATGTACTAAATCATAAATTATGTGAGATGCTGAGACTGGCGTATACTATGTACTGAATCATATATTCTGTGAGAAGATGAGACTGGCGTATACAATGTACTAAATCATAAATTCTGTGACAAACTGAGACTGTTGTATATTATGTACTAAATCCTAGATTGTGTGAATATGTTTATTTATTTTAAAAAATGACAATGTGACTAGTTTCGCATTCTAATAGGGTAAAAGTGACTCAAAGTAATGCTGAAGTCGATGTCTCAGGCCGAAAGGCGTATATATCGTAGCAATGCTGTAAACCATGACACAACTCATTCCGTTATCCAGACTACATCCTGCTAATCACTAGTATTATTTTTTAGCGAACGCAGAAGAAGAAGCATGTTCTAAAATGCATTAAATCAAGTAGTTCTTAGTGAACTTGAGTGTTGTAAGTTTTTGAAAAAATCTTACTGTCTTTAGCAAAAAAATTTCAAGACACGGTGGAAATATTTCAAGATACGGTGGAAATATTTCAAGACACGGTGGACATATTTCATGACACGGTGGAAATATTTCAATATACGGTGGAAATATTTCAAGGCACGGTGGAAGATGGATAAAAACCAGGTAATAAAAAAAATAACTGGATTTGCATCACACAGAAGTTGGTAGTTTCTATAGTAAAAGATAGAATTGATAGAAGCTAACACACATTTCACCCGAAACAGTTCTATTATGATCTTCGTGTGTTGGAGCGAAGAAGTAAGTTATTCATATGCAGAAAAACGAGGGATATATTATGTAGCACTACCAGCCTTATGGCTCTCATTAAAATGTATCTCGTTAGGTGCCTTAAACCACCAGGTCGTTAATCTGAAATTCTAAATAGCAAAATTAGATCCCAGTCAGGTCCAATGTTTGTTTCATTCAAGTTAATGTGTACATGGAAGACAAGATGGAGGCTCGTATATTAAAATATAAATTTTCTTTCTAGACTTACCTTTTCTTCCGTCATAATACAGGGAATCGCAGTACAATTATATATATAAAATCAGACAACCCAGCATATTACTGGTACCTGGTCGCATGCTTTGCTAGACAAAACAGAAAATTTAAGCACTGCCTCCAAATACCTAAAATAGCTGAAGTTTACTATAGCGTGTCTTTCCGTAAAATATACAGTCCTGTTGGTCAGTTAAAAGTTTTAACTGACCAATTATATCCACAATATCTAGATGCAAGTAAGAGCATCCTTTTAAAATGGGGTATTTGACTTTTCGTAATGTTAATTGGTCACTTAGTTTATATTTTGTGTCAACAGTCCTATGACAATCACGAGAAAAGTCAATTGTGTTACTTTAGAAGGATGATCCCCAATTTAGCCGCATGCCTTATATTGTTGATGATCAGACTATAGTATGTTTTAAATGTTTGTCGCCAGACTTTATATAATATCGCAAAAGCCCATGCTCGCAATATAATGATTTGTTAAACGCTGAAATTGTATATGGCCTTCATCAGCATCATGCGCCGTCTCCGAAACGAAGATTGGCTGCAACAGAACTCCAACATCCTGTCTCTTATTTTGGTGGTGCACTCAGCTAGATTGTGATCTGTCCATCTTGTGATGTTACTCTTTCACATGTATCTTTGAATGCCTATTGCTCACTTCCTTCGATTTTACCCTCAAGTAAGGTCTTCAACAAGGCGTCATGTCTTTTAATGTGTCCAAAATATTTTATTGTCTGATGTTTATTTCCCTTAATAATTATTCTTTAATATTAAGTGTTATTAGAACTTCTTTGTGTTTTCTTCTCATTCCATGTTCTCCATATTCTTCTAAATATACACATCTCAAAGGCATCAGTTATGTCTTATAATCATTTGTTTATTGCGCATGATTTTGAGCCATATAATATTAAATATACATTAATATAGAATAGATGTAGCCTTTTTTAATTCTTATTTTTAGCTTGTTTGTAATTTGTTTAGAAGTTAACATTTTCCTCATGTCATTAAAAGTACTTTTAGCCATTCCTATTATTCGTTTAACTTCTGTTTCACATCTGTCATCATTTGTGATTATGTGTCAAAGATATTGATACTGTTCTTGTAGTTTCTATCCATGTTTTTTTATGTTTAGTGCCTGTTCTTCTGTGACTTTGCTGGTTATCATAATTTTTTTTAATGTTTATCATCATCATCAAGTGCCGTCTCCGCAACGAAGGTTGGCTGCAACGTATCTCCAACATCTCCTGTCTCTTGTCTTGGTGGTGCACTCTGCTAGACTGTAACCTGTCCATCGTGTAATGTTACTCTCCCACTTGTATCTCTGCCTACCTCTTGCTCGCTTCCCTTTGACTTTACCCTCAAGTAAGGTCTTCAATAGGGTGTCATGTCTTTCAATGTGTCCAAAGTATTTTATTTGCCTGATCTTTATTTCTCTTAGTAGTTCTTTCTTCATATTAAGTGTCTTTAGCACCTCTTTATTTGTTTTCTTCTCTTTCCATGATGTTCTCCCTATTCTTCTATATACCCACATCTCAAAGGCATCAATTTTGTCTTCTAATTGTTTATTTAGTGTCCATGTTTCTGAGCCATACATTAATATGGAATAGATGTAGCATTTTATAATTCTCATTTTTAACTTGTTTGTAATTTGTTTAGATATTAATAATTTCCTCATGTCATTGAAGGTACTTTTAGCCATTCCTATTCTCCTTTTAACTTCTGTTTCACATCTGCCATCATTTGTGACTATGTGTCCAAGATATTGATACTGTTTTACTTGTTGTAGTTTCTCTCCCTGTATGTTTATGTTTACCTCCTGTTCTTCTGTGTCTTTGCTGATTATCATGGTTTTTGTTTTTTGAATGTTTATATCCAGTCCATATTCATTACTTGATTTATTGACTTGATCTATTAGTCTTTGTAGTTCATGTTCACTTTCTGCTAAAAGAACAGTGTCATCTGCATATCTAATGTTGTTTATTATTTTCCCATTGATCTTGAGTCCTGGTATTTCTTCTATATTTTTAAAGATATTCACTGTGTAGATATTAAATAGGCTTGGTGATAAAATGCATCCTTGTCTTACCCCTCTTCTTATTAAAATGTTTATATCCAGTCCATATTCGCTACTTGATTTATCGACTTGATCAATTAGTCTTTGTAGTTCATGTTCACTTTCTGCTAAGTGAACAGTGTTATCTGCATATCTCAGGTTGTTTATTATTTTCCCATTGATCTTGGGTCCTGACATTCCTCCTATGTTTAAAGAAATTTGCGGCGTAGATATCAAATTGATCCTTATCTTACCTCTCTTCTTATTTCTATGCATTCTGAGTAGATGTTTTCAAACCTTATTGATGCAGTCTGTTTCCAATGTATATGTATAATCAATCTCATCTCTTTTCCATATATGCTTATTTCGTGAAGGCATTTGATAATTTTTTTGTTTGACTCTGTAAAAGACATTGCTGTAGTCTATGAAGCATAGATACTTTTTTGGATCATGTCTATCTTTTATCTTTTATCCTTATCTATCTATCAAATGTCGAGTACTAAGTATAGCTTCTCTTGTACATTTGTTTCTCCCTAAAACTGAACTGCTCTTCACCGACCTGAGTGTCTATTTTGTTTTTAATTCTTTATTTCGTGTATTATCTTGAGAAGTATTTTAGTTATCTGACTCATTAAACTTATTGTTCTTTATTCTGTAGTCCACAACCCTGGGATTCTTAGTGATATGAATATTGATGATGTCAGGTCTTGCAGTATGGCCTTACGATTGTATAATTTAAAATCCTGAGCTTGTTGTCGTTTTCTTAAATCGGCACATTTCTTTGGTATTTGTAAGAGTTGCATTGTTTTATCATTGAAAAACGAAATGTAGGGTAATTTAACTATTGGATGCAATTGTTATTAAAAACATGTGCATTGGAAATTTATGTGTGAATGCGTTCCAACAGCGTATTGTTATCGGGACAATCATTTTCATGCACCAATTGCTTATTAAAATTGAATACAACTATACATTTTTGTTAATTTTTTGACATGGACGTTAAAATTATGTAGGTAGTGTTGCGTAAAACTATAGTGCGTTCAAAATAGTTGCCCTCACATTCCCTTTAATATCTCCATAACCAGTAATCGGAATTTAGTGAGATTTTGCATAGCAGTTTAAATATTTAACAACATAAGTAATGTATAAATTTTATTTCACTAGGTGTTTGAGTACATACATTATATAGAGAAATTGCATATTTTTTGTTAGTTGTGATGTAATTATTTCTACATTATCTCGTTAAATTTTTAAAACACTTCTAAAAATTGCATGCATTACTGTAAAATAGTTACACATTTTTAAGCAGGGGCATTTATTTAGAAACGTACAATAGTTACATTTTTAAGATAAGTCAATAAACACGTGCGGATTTTCCCTGTGTGTACACGAAATGAACAAATCTAAACGATAATGCAGTCTGGTTATATTTATTATAATTTCAAACAGATCAAATAAGACATCAAAAGCATGTATCTCAGTTTTACTCACAAATTGTATGTTGGGACATTGTGAAAAATATAGGCTGTGTAGAAAATTTCATGTCTTTTTTATAGTGGTAATCCTTTTGAAACGCACTGAACATGTTGAACAAACATTGCAAAATTACAGAATTATATGTGTAGGAACAATATTTTTTTTTTTGGTTATGAAAAAATTATTTCTGACATTGAAAAAACGTATAAAATGATCCGAAATATTCCTTAAAAAATATTTAATTAAAAGTAATAGTTACATTTAAATGTGCAAAAATGCATAGGGAATTAAAAAAAAAATAGCAGTGATCAAACTCGTATAGTCTGAACAGTGAGCAAAAAACTAGAAGACAGAATTGGTTGCTTTGGTATGTGGATATGTAGAAGAATAGGTAGAATTTGATGGAGATAGAAGAAGGGGCTCTAAGAACATTTCGTATGAAAAAAAACCACTGTTAATGAAAAAAGATAAATCAAATATGGTATTGTGGACATATTAAAATGCACCTTATTTAGGATCTTACTTGATGGTTGATTCGATGGGGGGCGAAAAAAGGATAGGCAGAGATATAAGTGGGAAAGGAACATTACAAGATGGACAGTTTACAATCTGACAGAGTGCAGCACGAAAGCAAAAGATAGAGGATATTGGTGGTCCGTTGTAGCCGACATTCATTGCTGAGGCAGCACTTGATGATGATAAATCGGACAGACACGCTTACCTTCTATTTGACTATGATTACAATAATTGTTCTAACATAATACAACCAAAAACGTTTTGGTCTATCGTTGAAACGTTTTTCTTGCTGAAAAGGAATATATATATATATATATACTGTGAGCAGTTGACAAGATGAGTCATGAAATATTATTTATATTCTGTGTTGCCTGGTCCTGACAATGGGAGCAAATAATAGCAATACTGTTACTTGCGAAGCATGTCGTACAAGATGACTAAGGAGATTTGGGGAGGTGATTGCTGTCCCGTCCCATATGTGTCAAAGGGACCCAGAAGCCCCGCTGAAGTCGGACGTGTCAGACCGAAAGGAGCAGATATTACAGCAACGCTGTAAATAATGACACAAAGAATTCTGTTATCTGGACTACATCCTGCCAATATACAGGAGTTTGTGAAACGATCGCAATAGAAGAAGAATTAAAATATTTTTTTATTTCTATAAGACGTAGGAACACGAGTAGGCGACACAAGGACTCTATATGTGGCTCAGTATTAGATGTATAAATGTCATGGACTGGACAGAGTGTGAAGTTTCTAAACTAATCAAAAATGTCGAGGATAGAGAGGAGTGGAGATCTTTCTGCATGAAATATCTCAATGTGACAACCCTACGACCATGACAGATTATGTGTTTTATTATTATTAGTATTCAAATTTGATTTGTCCATGTATTATAATCTATTCAAAGAAAGTCAACTTTCCTTCAGCAATATTAGAGACTGGTGTCAATATTTACTTAGAGCAGCGTTTCTGTCATACAGAGGAATTAATTTACATTGGTAATTTCTGTCTAGAGATGTGCCACAAGAAAATAGATCATATGCTACTAAAAGTTCAAGAAAATATCTTGCATGTCATGAGAATAAATGTGTGGAGAAGTTGATTAAATCATACAATCTTTAAAAATATATAGCACAAGACAACATCTAGGTGTCTAAGATCTAGCTAAAGTTTCTACTGGACGTGTCATTCAACATTGAATTCATGAATTTTATTCAATCGTGCGTAAAAGTGTATCACAGACGTATTAAAAAACTAACACATTTACATGAAAGCAGTGGGACTAGTAACAAAACACACGAAGTTAAATTGAAATTCATGCTGAAATAAAGCTCATTGTTTACACGCTGGAACAATAATACAGGTTAAGTAAGCATCACAATATGTCATCTTACCCGTTCAATTGCATCTTCCAGTAAGTACACGGAACACTTCTCACACTTTAGAAGATCTTGTGCATCGAGCATAATCTTCTGAACAAGTTTCTCAAGGTTGCTCTGTTCTTCAAAGATTCCTCGAGCCAAGTGTAAGAGAAGCTGAGGTTTAGAAAATTGGCTGAATTTAGATGTGTCATTTTTAACTGTTAAGATGTGTCATGTTTAATAGGCTGCGTATATATGAAATAAATTTTAGTGCGGTGGAAAAGGAGGCTTATGCTATCTACTTTTCGTTGCAGATTTCGGACTTTTACCTTCATAACGTAAGGTTCATAGTGAGAACAGATCATAAGCCTTTGAAGTTGCTCTTGGAAGTCCCTATACAAAACAGGAAACTAAGAACGTGGGCATTGAACTTACAGGGGTGGAATATGGACATTCACAATATTCCTGGGGTAATGAACACATGTGCCGTTCTTCTGCCCAGAATGCCCGATCCAGAACAGGAGGAGGAAGAGGAACGAAAAGCGGGTCAACCGTCAGTGGACTCGAGGTATCTACAAATTAATGCTTTAGAAATTAAACAGTGTAGGCTGGGGGAAAACCTGAAGAGTAAGTACTACGTAGACAGTAACGCAGAATCCGAATCAGGAGATGACCTAAACCTGAAAAGGTTACAAGAAGAATACACGGAAGTAAGAGAGATCATGTGAAACTTAGAACCTGAACCTAAAAGGAAAACACTGCAGAAATTCTTGATCACTGATGACGGAGTTTTCGCGTAGTGAGTACTCAAGAACATGTCATATCTGCCTTAATTTTGCGTACCTAAAGCCCAAGAACAAGCCACATCTGAATTAATTTTGTGTAGTAAGTACTAAAGAACGTGATACACCTTAGTTCTTTTGGAAGTACTTCGCAATATGATACTTGTGCCTAAATGTTTCATAGTGAGTACTCAATACCATGACACATGTGACTGAATTGTGCGCAGCGAGTACTCAATACCATGACACATGTGACTGAATTGTGCGCAGCGAGTACTCAATACCATGACACATGTGACTGAATTGTGCGCAGCGAGTACTCAATACCATGACACATGTGACTGAATTGTGCGCAGCGAGTACTCAATACCATGACACATGTGACTGAATTGTGTACAGTGAGTACTCAATACCATGACACATGTGACTTAATTGTGCGCAGCGAGTACTAAAAAACGTGATACACTGAAATCCAATTTCTAAGATGATGAAT
Organism: Meghimatium bilineatum; assembly: GCA_034231615.1. Classification (NCBI taxonomy): domain Eukaryota; kingdom Metazoa; phylum Mollusca; class Gastropoda; order Stylommatophora; family Philomycidae; genus Meghimatium; species Meghimatium bilineatum. The sequence goes on from CM067299.1 coordinate 86,499,205, forward strand.
AATCGATGTGTGTCGGATCTTATTCCGGCTGTGGGATTTCTTCGGTTATACAGAAAAGTAACTCTATTTATCTCTGATTCTCTGTCTTTTTAATATCTTTTTTGATATCTTTTTCTCCTCCTCCTTGCTCTCTCTTTCATTTTATCACTATGAATGTTTCTGTGTATTTTTTATGCATTTCGATCTCACTTAATTATGAACGATGATTCTCTTTTTTTTTCTACATACAATTGGAGTCTACAAACTTTTTCATAAACACAAAACTTCAATTCTCAGCGAGTCAATATCCATTGAGAGGATGGTTCCAACTCACAGAGAGTATTTCTCATATTTGTATGTATATATATATATATATATATACCCCTATAGCAGTATCACAAGAATGAAACTCGTTGCACGCACTAACAGGTAAAATGAATGATTGAAGGAAACAAAAAAATTGTGGGCAGTATGACTAAATATTTGAATAAGAAAAATGAATAGATGAAATGACAGTGTCTGGAACAAATGTTTGTAGAGATCAATGACCATCATTTTATATTCATTAATATAATGCCTTTCGTTTTGTATGTTTTATCTTTCTCTCACTTGCTGTATTCTTTGGGATGGAGTAGAAAGTTCTGTGACAAAATATTACCTGATTTCTCTTGAATTCGTTGACAGACATCTCAAACAGTTGAGCATTTGTGATTCCAATTCCACAGAATGTTAGATACTTTTGAAACAGCTGAGGACATATTGATCGACATATTAGAATGTGGAAAATATATTGTATGAAAGAACTATATATGACCAATATGAAGTAGAGTGTTTAACAACTGATCGCAGAAGAAGAAGAGCAATTAGTATCAGACGAAGTTGATGAAGATTGATTATTATATATGTTAGTTGGACTAACATATCAGCTTGTTCTATGACTAGAACCAGTGCTGGATTTACCTATAAGCTAAACAAGCTATAGCTTAGGATCCCCATGTTTTTAAATTTTTAAAAATTACACTATCTATATATTCTTAATCGTTAAAGGGCACCATATCTCAAATAGCTTAGGGCCCTATCAAGTCTAAATCCGGCCCTGACTAGAACACAGAATAATAATTTTAAAAAGGATTAATACCGTAAATAAAAATAAGTATGCGTCCAGCGTTGTCATGCTAGTTGTGCGTATCATATTACGCCCGTCTTTGTTGAATATCGCCAATGTCACGTTTTATACTGGGTGAATTTCATCTGCAAGTTCTGCAAGTTGCACTGTTGTTATTAGTCGTTGTGTTGATAGGCAGTGTCGCTTTGCGTTCCTGTCTTTTGCATTGCTTTTGATACAATCTTTAAGCTTTAATAGTGGACAATTTTATGCGTTTTTAGTGATTGCAAAATTTCATCTTCCAGTGTTTTAATTTATTGCTGAATGGATCGCAGTTATGCGGCACTCTACCAGCTATTAAGTCGTGGGTGGAGTATGCTAACGATAAAATCAAGCCCATTTTTGTACCAGACGTCACTGACTATGATGAGAAATTGACACTTTTTTCCATGGACTTCTCAGGATTACTCCTGATCACAGATACCAAACAGAGTCATTTGGCCTTGCTGATCATACTTTTTCCTGCGGTTTCATTGGTTTGCGGCACAAAGTATACACACAGAGTCAAATGCTCAGTCAAGATAAATAACACTGTTGTGGATCATCTTACAGGATGGATCTGGAGACGGATTTCTCTGTTCTCATGACCTTTCGTCATGATCTTTCATGATTTGTTCTCATGACCTTTCGTGGGTTTTATAAGGAATTATTAACGGTGTCATCATCATCAAGTGCTGTCTCCGCAACAAAAGTTGTTGCAACAGACCATCAATATCCCGTCTCTTGTTTTGGTGACGCACCCTGCTAGACTGTAACCTGTCCATCTTATCATGTTACTCTCTCACCTGTATCTCTTTCTACTTCTTGCTCGTCTCTCTTCGACTTTACCCTCAAGTAATGTTTTCAACAAGGTGTCATGTCTTTTAATGTGTCTAAAATATTTTATGTGCTGGATCTTTATTTCCTTTAATTATTCTTTGTATTTGGAAATAACGATATCAGCATAAGAGTAGGAATAATACTGTGTATGAAATACATAGAACGTCAGCAGATAAAGTGGTTTGGTCACCTTGTGAGAATTGACTCAAGCCAAATACAATTGAGAGCGTATAACAAACGATCATCTGTATACAGAGCCAAGTGTATACCAAGAAATAGATGGATAGATAACATCACGACAACCTTCCACAAGCACGGACACAGCACGACTCAGGCGTCACATCTGGCCTTGAACAGAAACTTACAGCTCCCATCGTCTTTTCCATCAATGCCTATTATTAAACTGGATAAAGGGAGCTGAACGTATTCCTGTGGGAGGGGATGCAGAGATGAAGGCAGTTATCTATGTAAACGTTGATAACGCAGATATTGCTCTACTTGGATGGGTAATTCACAGACCATCAGTGATGCGCATGAATATACTTGTATATAGCTCATTCATGTGGAAAAACAGTTCAGAAAGCATATATGGTTTTCACCATAACTACAAGCTGTTTAACGATGGAGATGTTTACTGTAACACGTGCGCTAACCTGGAGGTTGGAATCACATGTCTACCCTCATGTATGTAAATTGAGTGACTCAAACATATATGATTCAGATAGTTTAAGCAGGTGTTGTCCTTCGGATATGGGTGTAGTCTTATGGAGAGGGTTATAAATGGATTTCACTTGTTCAGGCCTGTGGAGATATGTTCAAGAATATGTTATTACGCCCGCAAATTTATTGATGAAATACAGATTGAACAGCGGCATACTTAGGGATGATGTGGTCAGCACCAGGCCTACTGCATTTACTTTCCAAGCAGAACGTATATGATTTCCTTACACTCAGTCAGCATAGGAGCGGTTGATGATCAAGAACTTATTCATAGTCTAATAAACTAGACATATGAACTGGGCCATCTGAATGCAAAGGCAGTATACTAATCACTGAGCTACAGTAGCTCTTAGTTGCATTCTATTTTGTTATTATTTTTCTTACTGTTGCTCCTCTTGTTATTGTTCTTCGTGTTATTATTGTAGCTTTTTGCTTATCTTCCTGTTCTTCTTCTTGTTATTTTTGCTGCTCATCTTCTTGTTATTCTTCTTGTTATTATAGTTACTCATCTTATTGTTATTTATATTGTTGTTATTGTTATTCTTGTTGTTCCTGTTATTCTTCTTCTTGTTATTCTTCTTCTTGTTATTCTTCTTCTTGTTATTCATGTTGTTCTTCTTGTTATTTTCGCTGCTGTTCTTTTTCCTATTCTTCTTCTTGTTATTCTAGTTACTCATCTTCTTGCTATTTGTCTTCCTGTTATTCTTCTTCTTCCTATTTTTCTTCTCGTTTTTCTTCTTGTTATTCCTGTTGTTGTTATTCTTGTTATTTTCGTTGTTATTCTTCTTGTTATTCTTTTTCTTGTTATTCATCTTCTTGTTATTCTAGCTACTCCTCTTTTTCATTTTTCTTGTTGTTATTCCTGCTATTCTTCTTCTTGTTATTCCTGGTGTTCTTCCTCTTGTTATTCTTTCTCTTGTTATTTCTGTTCTTCTTCTACTTGTTATTCCTGTTGTTTTTCTTCTTGTTATTTTCTTTGCGGATCTTCTTGTTATTCTTCTTGTTACTGTTATTGTTAAATTTGTGGTTATCATTCTTCGTGCTATTTTTATTGTTATTCTCCTTATTACTCTTATTGTTCTTATTCTTGTTATTCCTGCTGTTCTTCATCTTGTTATTTTCATTGCTGTTCTTCTTGTTATTCTTATTCTTTTTATTCGTGGTCTTGTTATTCTTCTTTTTATTCCAGTTACTTATATTTTTTCATTTTTCTTGTAGTTATTCCTGTTGTTCTTCCTCTGGTTGTTCTTGTTATTATTCTTCTTGTTATTTTCTTTGCGGTTACTCTTATTGCTCATCTTGTTGTTATTGTTCTTCGTGTTACTCTTGTTGTTCTTTTTCTTGTTGCTCTTGTTGTTTTCTTCTTGTTATTCTGTTGTTGTTCTTATTGCTATTCATGTTGTTGTTGTTCTTCCTATTTTCTTTGCTGGTATTCTTTTTATTGTTATTCTTGCTGCTAATCTTGTTGTAATTCTTCTTGTTACTCTTTTTGTTCTTCTTCTTGCTATTCATCTTCTTTTTATTCTTGTTATTTTTCTCTTCTTCTTTTTGTTGTTCTTTTTGTTATTCATCTTTTTGTGCTGTTTCTTATATTCTTGTTGTTCTTCCTTTTGTTATTCGTGTTACCTTTCTTCTTGTTATTCTTCTTTCTTCTTTGTTATTATTAATTCTTATTGGTGTTATACCTGTATAACTAAACCTAATGTTTTATAGACGATGACCTGTATAGCTAAACCTAATGTTTTATAGACGATGACCTGTATAGCTAAACCTAATGTTTTATAGACAAGGACCTGTATACCTAAACCTAATGTACGAAGAAATGCGTGAGAACAATGGGTATCTACAGTATATCACCTGTTTGTTGCCGGGGCAAGAATGGAAGCAAAGAATTAGCATCAGTGTTACACAATTACACAGGTTTTTCATTGCTGGTCTACAGTTTTCTAATACCACTGGTAGCACAGTAATTATTGCACTGGATTCGTAGTACAGTAGTTCAAATTCATTTCTCAGTTAAAAAGAATTCTTTTACGGTGACACAGTGATTCAACGTCAGGCCAGCCTTTTGAACTAGGTAGGTATCAGAATAAATCTGGAAATATAAAATAGTTCAAGTATTGCTAACCAGAGTACCTTCTAGTTTACCGTTGGTCACTGTAAAAGACATCATATTCCTTAATAATGTGATAGAACTTACTTCGCTATAGTTTTCACATTGTCCCATTTGTTATTGTCCATGTATCTGAGCAATACATTAATATCGGCTTAACGTCTTACTTTGTCTGCATTAATGCTGGACAGTCATTTTGATTGTGTGGTCAACATTCATACATCAAATAGTTGCAGCCGTTCATGGTGTCTAGATACAAAATGGTGGGGCATACCTACTACATTACAGAAATAGACCCCTCTGATTAGGAGACTACTTCTCACAGCATTGGATGACCCAACGATTTGGAGTCTTCAAGATATGAAAAAAAGCTATTGAGAAGTGTCTCCTCTCTAAAAAATCACATAGGAAATAAAAGCTTTATCGCTTGAAATCTCTAGGGATCAAAACAGACAAAAATATGATAGAGAGTTTGTCAAGAGTGAAACTGCGTTCCTCGTCATACAGTCCTGTGGACTAAATAAGGATCGTCTTTCAAAAGTGATGCTATTTGACTTTTCCCGTAATTTGTATTGCCTGTCTACCCAAAGTATTCACACATTGATAATATATGTATTCAATTTTAAACTTGAATATAAATATCACGGTCAGAATTGAAGGGCTTAGTGGAAGAAGAACATATCCCACATTTTTAAATTTTTGAAGAAAAACCCCAATCAAAGGTTTTAATTGCACGAAAAATTACAAGCTTTATATGGACTGTATATTTATTTGGAATACGGTTAGACCTATACTACATTATAGAACCTACCATAATTAATATTTCATATCAATGCATCACTTCTGTGTTTGCTCTCAAACTCCTGCAGATTAGAAGGATGTAGTCGAAAGAATTGAATGTGTTGGCATTTTATACAGCTTAGCTGCGATATCTGCGTCTTTCAGCCTAATATATACGATTTCAGCATCGTTTCTGGGTCACTTTGACCGTAATATGTGATGGGACATCCAACTCCACACAGTAGACTTCTTAATTGCATCTTACGACATGCATGGCAGGTTAAACTGTGTTGCTATTCTTTGCTCTAATTTCGGGTCCCTGCAGCACACAGATAGTTGAAGAATAATTTGGTATTCTGGTTGGCTTTAGAACGGAAATTGAATGTTTTTTGGTCGTTGAAGACGGATATATCGGGTCATTATCGAAAATAAAACAGCGACACACCGCATTTCCACTCTCTGGATTACATTCTGCTGGAAATCTAATAGGACAATGATCCTACTAAAAAAGAGATCCAGCGGGAGTTTGAGAATGAACGCTGATGAAGAATAATTCGTTTAGACACCACTCAATACGTTCAGTAGCTAACGATACCACTCAATACGTTCAGTAGCTAACGACACCACTCAATACGTTCAGTAGCTAACGATACCACTCAATACGTTCAGTAGCTAACGATACCACTCAATACGTTCAGTAGCTAACGATACCACTCAATACGTTCAGTAGCTAACGATACCACTCAATACGTTCAGTAGCTAACGATACCACTCAATACGTTCAGTAGCTAACGATACCACTCAATACGTTCAGTAGCTAACGACACCACTCAATACGTTCAGTAGCTAACGATACCACTCAATACGTTCAGTAGCTAACGATACCACTCAATACGTTCAGTAGCTAACGACACCACTCAATACGTTCAGTAGCTAACGATACCACTCAATACGTTCAGTAGCTAACGATACCACTCAATACGTTCAGTAGCTAACGATACCACTCAATACGTTCAGTAGCTAACGATACCACTCAATACGTTCAGTAGCTAACGACACCACTCAATACGTTCAGTAGCTAACGACACCACTCAATACGTTCAGTAGCTAACGACACCACTCAATACGTTCAGTAGCTAACGACACCACTCAATACGTTCAGTAGCTAACGACACCACTCAATACGTTCAGTAGCTAACGACACCACTCAATACGTTCAGTAGCTAACGACACCACTCAATACGTTCAGTAGCTAACGACACCACTCAATACGTTCAGTAGCTAACGATACCACTCAATACGTTCAGTAGCTAACGATACCACTCAATACGTTCAGTAGCTAACGACACCACTCAATACGTTCAGTAGCTAACGACACCACTCAATACGTTCAGTAGCTAACGACACCACTCAATACGTTCAGTAGCTAACGACACCACTCAATACGTTCAGTAGCTAACGATACCACTCAATACGTTCAGTAGCTAACGATACCACTCAATACGTTCAGTAGCTAACGATACCACTCAATACGTTCAGTAGCTAACGATACCACTCAATACGTTCAGTAGCTAACGATACCACTCAATACATTCAGTAGCTAACGATACCACTCAATACGTTCAGTAGCTAACGATACCACATCACCGCCACCTGAATCTGGAGCTAGTACACACAATTTGTGATTGTAAGACTATCGTCGCTAAACCTCTCCCTCCCCCTTCCTTCCCCCACCCCAAAAAAAGAAAAGAAAACAAAGTAGAAACTAGCTAGAATCGTAATGTATGTCTGAACAACGTTGAAACAACTGTCACATGTCTAGGTCATCGTACTGAAGCTAACCCTTTTGTCGGTTACATCAAACTGCACTGAAAAATCTTGCCGTCTACATAGTACATAAAGAAACTAAACTTGAAAGTGTTCACTGATGGCATCACTTAATAAAAGCTACATGAGAATTTCAAGAATCCTAGTAAAGCTCCGGGGATAGTTCAATCAATACATAACAGTGAGGACAGGAGTTCTTCAGCATCCGGGAATAAGACTCTTGAGAAGCTTAGTCTAGGACGAATATAGCACAGTCAGATAAATATAGCGCTGTATCCCTTCGTATCTCCCACTTGTTCAACTATGTCGAGTTACATCATTTACATAAGATAGGACGTAACAGTGAAGTTGCTGACAAGCGCCATCTTTTCACTGGAGCCTACTCTTGAGTGCAAGTAACTGTTTCTGAAAAGTAGATGTAGTACAGTACTTATGACTCCGTGTTACAACATGTCTCTAGAAACAAGGATGTTCACGGGATTTGCAACGTCATGTTAGCAGTTGGTTGGAAACCAAACTGGTGGTTATTCCCTTACAGTTTATACATTTATACTGTATAAATGTATAAATATAAATATAATTATTACAGATATACTGGTGAAGATTGTTGAAGAATGCTGTAACGAGTTTGGGGAAATATTCATCAATAAAAATATTTATTTAAAAATCTTACCAAACAAAAAAAATATAGTACTATAAAGTAACTAACGGAAATGTTTAATCGCAACTCTCTTCTTCTTCTTCTGTGCTCGTTCTCAAACTCCTGCAGATTAGCAGGATGTAATTCAGAGAAGTGAATGCGTTATGTCATGGTTTACATCTTAGCTGCAATATCTGTGCCTTTCAGCCTCACAAATCCGACTTCAGCATGAATTATGGTTCAATATGGCACTATATTGGATGAGACAGCCAACTCCACCGCAAAACTTTCTTAGTCGTCTCTTATGACATGCACGGAATGAACAGTATTACTATTCTTTGCTCCGCGTCCGATCCCCGGCAACATAGGGGCGTAATTTCAATCAAATGTTACCAGTACGTGGGAAATCTAGAAGCATATCCCTGTATCTAGAGCTGTATTTCCTAATGTGGGGTCCATGCCCCACAGGGGTGGGGGACAATTCGAAAAACACAATTTGTACTTAAGTTTTAGTTGTCTATTAAATGTTTTGCAAATTTACTTATTTTAAAAAAAATTAATTTCCTAGTGATTTATTCCTAAAACCTAAGTCTTTTGTCCTTAACAAGTTGGAATTAGACTTCATTTAGGAAATAATTCAATTTTTTAACATTTAAAAATATGTATATGTTATTTTGGGGGTGGGGATATCAGAACTTTAGAAAGAATTAGGTGGGGCATGGTAAAAAGCAAAGGTTGGGAGAGACTGGTCTAGAGATTAACGCTGAAAGATACATTATTTTTGAAAAGTCAAATTAATATAGAAACATAATGGAGATACTAAATTTCAAAAGGAAGACACATAAATGAAAACATATAAATGAAACAACATAATGCAATTATGCAATCTGATGACATATACTAAATTTCTTGCAATTTTAAGGTAGGGAAATAAACGGACAAACATTTAATGTTAAATGTCGACTTAATATCTGTAAATTCTGAAACATACGAGTAAATGAATTTCATGAAAACAGCTAAATTCATACCGATAAATGGGGCATATTAACACTAAACTTCATGAAAACAATACAATGTATAAAATGCAATTCATGAAAACAGCCATCTCATAAATAGCTGGACATATTATAGACAATATCTTTTTTAAAAATCAAATGCATACGTTGAATTTCGTGAAAACAATCAAATAGATACATTTAATATCGAGAAAACAGTCAAATGCATACAAATGGGTGTACATACAGATAATGAATAAAGAAAAATAGACTGCATACAAATGAATTTCATGAGAATAGACAAATTAATAAATATAGACAACTAAAAATATGTTCCATTTTTTTTAAACAATTGAATGCATACAGATAAATAGATGAGTAGATAAAATACTGAATTTCATGAAAATGAAAACGACCAAATAAATTTCGACATATGTAGAGATTTCACAATTCCACCCCAGAGTAAAAATATTTAGGTCATATAAGGATAATATTCTGAACTTAATGAAAAAATGTATCTGATTTCAGGCAATGGGTTTCTTAATAATACACAAGACAACGAATTTCCTTTAAAAGAAAAATAAGGTCAAACAAATTCATGTAATGGGAAAGACTAAATGCAAATTTCACAATAATTAAATTATTTATAGTTAAATTCATTATTGTCATTCACATAAGTCATTGATGTAGATAGCTTGCTAGACAGACTTGCTATGCAGAATGGCAAAAATAAATAATGAATGAATATAAGCAGCAAACGCAACAACAAGTTGAAAAACAGTTTTACATACACAAATACACAAGGAATCGATGTTTCAACCATCAGCAAATATAGAAAACTGAAGGACACAAAAATAACGAACGTTTTAGTTTCCTTTTGTGTTTGAGTATTCTTATCACGATAAATGCCTGATGGTCGAAACGTTGATTCCATGTATTTGTTTATAAGCGACGATATTTAAGCCCGTTTTCGTTTACCTTTGCTTATATTCATTTGTCATATGGTGCACAGTTTTATTGCAGATTTTTTTTCTTATCATTCAAATTAATGAAAGTAAGTATAATTTCAGTTACTGATCATATAAAAAGAAACTTGTGATGTCAGATAGGCGATGACCTCCTTCAGTATAAGACTTATAGACTAATTGGAAATCGAACCTTCTAAAATGGCTCATTTGACTATTTCCTTGAATTTGATTGACTGTCAAATAACGTGTAATCATAGTGAAAGATGAAAATCACGTGAATAGTCAAATCAGTCATCAAGAAGGCATAATTTTCCATTAGCCAGTAGATATTATATATTGTAGACAATCATGACCATATATTAGAGCAGTGCTTCTTAACATTTGTGAGACCGTAGCTCATAAATAAACGAACAGTCAGATAATAGATACTAAAATACTGGTAACACAGAAGAAAAGACTTACATCTTCGTCTTGTTTAGTGAACTCGTGGTTACCGGTGACTTTGTTAATGATCTGGGCAACACCTATGACCTCACCCTCGTAGTTGAGAATAGGCATTGACAATATACTGTGTGTTCGGTATCCTGTCTTTTTATCAACTTCTTGGTTGAAACGAGGATCCTGCGTGAGAAGAAATATGTTGAGTGCAATGGAACTTTAATTTCATGTTCAAATATATAATTTTATGCAGATGGTATATTGGTGATTGTGAAATACAGATTCTTGATTCTTCTTGATTCTTGATTAGAAACTAGATTTACAACAATGTGGGTCATTTCCATAAGTGCTCCGCTCGCCGCTCCAGCAACCATCTCAGTGTATGTAGAATCAGAGTCCCGGTCAGGTGTTGATTGCGTGGTCTTCGCTGCCTTACAAAAGATTAACTTTTCCTCCCCTACCCTCTAGATACAGATGACATACAGATATAACCATTACTGATATACTCTGCAGGGAATGTTACGTGACTATTCTGTTAAAGAATTGATGCTTCATGTCACACAACCAGCTGTGGCTCTAATCGGGTTTACGATATGCTCAAGTTCTTAGATATAAATGTTGCCCTATTTAAGAGATCGGTTTGTTCATTTTTATCAACATGAATTATACAAAATAAAGCTCTTTTATATTTTTTGGTAACGATAAGTTTCGCTAGAGATTAATTTCTACCCAGAAGACGCCGAATTTTTCAACAGGATGCAATTTTTGAAGAAGAAGCCTCCTACTCAGAAGGGTAATAGGGTAAATATATAGATAAAATGCTATTGGACTTCCACAAAAGTCAAGCTTTACTATAAAGCATGTCACCTACTAGGGGTCACCTACTAGTTCATAGTGGTTGGTCTGATGGATGACTTTTGAGACCTTGAGACTTTTTTGTACGCTATTAAATTATTAGAATAAAAACACATAGACGCTGCAGCTACACAAACACATAGTGTGGTTGAAGATTCCTCTAAAGTATGCTGCAATGTGCTTAGCGCCTATATATTCATAAATATTTATGCATTATTGTTAATTGCAGAGTTATTTTTAAAAATGTGTGTACATTATTGTTGAAATGTATAAACTATTCTCGTAGTATCACTTAAGTACTCATACAAATATGGACAATTAATAAACGTGTAGTAGCACAGAAAAACGTTTTTCTTCGAAATGAGATGTTACAGAATTGAGAATAATTACACAGGCCGCGCAAACAATAAATCAAGAATTGTTAACAAATTAAATATGTATCTGAGTTGTTTCTAAGTAACATTATAGCACGTAAGTTGATGTTGTTTAGCCACATAAAAAGACAACAGCACGGACAAACTAGTAATAGAAAGCATTGCTGCTGTGGAAAGGCTCGCCCAAAACGACGATGGAAAAAAAACATTTCTATCTATAGTCTTTTCCACAAATGCCGTCAGGCGTCGTACGAAGTTGAAGCTTTCTGTCTTTAGCCATCTTTCTTGCGATTGCCATGGTCAGGCCGTGGTTCTTATCAAGTTTCATAGACTTAATCTTCCCAGCTTGCTCTTGGTCTTCCTCTTGCCTTGTAACCGTTCTTTCTGTTGTTGTACGCCTGGATGACTGGTTGTGATGGTTCCATTCCCATAAGGTATCCGAATAAGTTTATCGGCTGTCTTTCTATATATTGTTTGCACGACTATTTCAGAGTTCACACATGTGTTCTGCTGTAGAAGGTCAAGACTCCAGGATTGATAGTTGTTAAGAGCGCCGAGAAAGAGGAATATATTCTGGAAAGAAAATGGCACCTATAAATATATATATATATATATATATATATATCTATATATATATATATATATATATATATATATATATATATATATATATATATATATATATATATATATATATATATATATATATCTATATATATATATATATATATATATATATATATATATATATATATATATATATATATATATCTATATATATATATATATATATATATATATATATATATATATATATATATATATATATATATATATATATATATATATATATACGTGCTTACGTTTGTATGTATGTATATACATACAACATACCCGTTATTAGTGTCTTGTGGTTATTGATCCGCCTATGCAGTGTATAATTTGCTAAAGCCTTACACATTATTCGTGATTTTAGCCGCAAGTCTGAAAATTGTATCTATGATATCATCTGTAAAAGTTGTGCCATGTCGTACATAGGTAAGCCTGACTAGGGATTTTGCCATCGTTCTGACACTATCTACATTACATAAAGTCCCAGATTAAATCTCCGTCTCCGGCAATTGTACATCCAGATCTTTCAGAATGTAATGGCAACCTTCTGAACTTATTTATATTGCTAGAAAACCACCACAGCCATACAAATATTGGGCTGATCATTACATCTTGAAAAGGACATGCTACCATCCTGTGTAGTTATTTAGCACTTACACTTTTGTTGTGTATTTTGAATAGTTGACAGCTCACTTTTACACATCCAACCATCAGCCCATAAGTGCTTGGATCCACTGCTCAAGATATACCCCAGTATGTAGCGACTGCCCTCCCCCATTAAGTCCGTATTGTTTTAAATATTTCCTCTGGATTCCTGCATAATACTTCTATTACATACGCCTCTTGATATGATTTTAATGCAAGCTGTTCAAAGTTGCAGATTCATTAGCATTAGTTACATAGGTCGCTCTCCATATTTCCCTAAGGGCATTCAGGTCCATTGCTTGTCTGATCCATGGTGGTAGCACTTTCACATCTGTTCACGCCTTATTTCTTCGGACACCAGCATGTCCTGGTATAAATATCAAATATTTATTTCATATAACTATTGATTTTTGTCAAGCTTAAACCGCGTGACTGACTCCAAACATTGCCTCCGTGCCAATCCATTCTTAATCTTTCTTGATATGTACACTGGGTCACTGAAAAACAACACACGAGTGAAGGTTTAAAAGTACAAACAAACAATTCCCTTTATTACTGCCATGATCTCAATGGTCATATTACATGTGCATGTTACAAAATTCACCACTGTCTTTCCACGCAATTCTCTTCCCAAGCAGCTCAGTAAACGGCTATATATTAGTAGCGAACATTCTGAAAATGACATATCTTTCTGTGTAAATTACTAAGCATACCTCAGATAAATTTTAATAAATCAAGACTGAAACTTTCGCCTCCAATACCAGAAGCCTTGGAGAAATACTAATGATATTATTGAAATGATTCGACTCGTCATAAATTCTGACACAACGGTAAGTTGCTGCTAAGGAATATCTCTTCGTGAACGCGCAACGACTTACAAGACATGCATATAATTCGAAGCTGAAATGAAGAGATATACAAGAAAAGTCCCATAAAATCAAATCTTCACCCGAAGAAAACATTCTCCCCATACACTTCCCGAAATCTCAGGAAATTATGATACCGTACCAATCTTTGGTGTGGTGACCGAAGAATTAGCCGCACCGAGTATTGAACATTGCTATATTGGATTTGAACTTGACCTCCTTGCTAAAAAAAGGCTCTGACTAAGAAACTCTGTTAGACGAACACCATGGAACAAGCGCAGAGGTTTCTTTATTTGGGTCAAATAGTATTCAACGCCGAAGTCGGATGTGTGGCCATTGGAGCAAACAAAACGGCGACACATTTATGTTTTCAGAATGAAATCCCGCTGTAAATCTAGGACAGTTTGTCTCTGCTATAAGGGAGATCCGATGGGAGTTTGAGAACAAATACAATAAAAGATTCACGGAAGTCTGGATAAAACAAAAAATTAGTGAAGACAAGTCCCTCGTCAATTTTATATTCATGTGGACTCATTGGTGACGTTTCCTTCAAAAGTGTTGCTATTTGATTTGTACCATGATTTTAATTAGCTGTCGTTACACGGTATACACAAGTGACCAAGACAAAAAAGAACGGAAAGAGTCCACTAGTCACTAGTCTTACTTTTAAAGGATGATTTCCCATGAATTAACGTAACTGCACTCTTGGGAATGAACTTGGTTAAAAAAATAGGGACAACAGCGAAGTATACAAACATATAGAGTGTGATTTGTTTTGATCACAATATGTCAGAAACTGTCAGTGCATAACAGCAAAGTTATGTGGAAAACAAATTTAATAAAGAAACGATTGTATCACATAAAATGACAAGAACATCGGAATCTATACAAGCTAAGTGAAAAGACAGCAACTGAGAATAGAAGACAGTGGAGTGACAGGATCTCAAGACTTCAACACTAGACACATGGACTGACTAACCTATAGATGTCTACCGTATCCATGTTTTCCTTTTCTATCAACTTATCTTATTATCTTATTTGTCAGCACTTACTCTTGTTTTAATTCAACTTACCGCGTACACATCCCGTATATTAATGGCTTCTCTAGACTTGGCGACATTACCAGCGATTCCTACTCCGAATGGGACGACTATCTCATTTTCTTCCGTGTGCATGGACTGCTCCAATGTGCTGGACTCTGTGACGTCAAACAGTTTGGAAACCAGATATTTGTTGTCTCTGCTTCCCCTGACAAGGAACATGCTGCCACGATCACTATTTGTAAGAATACTCACGTTCTGAGGAAACAATAGATATATAGAGCTACGGAGTGTGAGATATATAAATATTTAAAATAATATATATTTTTCAACAGTAAATATAAAAACGCAGTAGATAGTTTAAAAAAGAGAGATACTTTAAATTCAAAGAAATAGAAAAATAAAATAGTCTACATAAGTCAACAACAAAAAATTCAAATTTGCTTTGAATAGCATATGTGTATAGAAGGCAAAATACTCACACAATGCCACTCATTCACCATTAAGACGTCACTAACGGGAACACACACACACACACCACACACACACACACACACATACACACACTTGTGAATGTATTCCGTGAAAGATACAAATAAACTGTTATGCGAATTTTGCTTGTGTACATTAGAAATAATAGTGGGTGTCAAATGTATCAATATGTACTGTAGATTTCGTAGTTGTTCAGCTTTCAGGCACAACAGTAAATAACAATCTTTGTGTCTTTAACATAAAAAAAGAAGTTTAACAAGATATTTCAGAAAATGGCATTGAATCGATGAATCGCATTGCTATTTTGGGTGATATCGACAGCCCAAATTTATTAATCAACATTCGCCATGATATAATTAAAACCAATGGTTGAAAGAGCCTTCTCGTAAAAAAAGGCTTCCTCTTCTGTCTTCAATCATTTAAAAATTCCTGCAGATTAGAAAGATATAGTCTGGAGAATAGAAGGCGTTTCATCATGGCATACAATTATGTTGCTATATCTGTGTTTTCGGATTGACATATGTAACCTCAGCAAGTCTTCTTGACCACTTTTACCTTATGGCATGGCATGGGACAGCCAGCTTCACCTTCAAAAGCAAACCTCCATAGTTACTTCTTACGAGGTGTTGGCAGGGACAGTATCGCTATTATGTGCTTCCATTTCGGGCTCCGACAACACACAGTCGAAAAAAGTTTTAATTACATATGTTCCACTCCCTGCCTGGAATATAATGTGCACATATACGCATATTCTTTAACAAAATCACACACTCGACTTGATAGTTCTTGGGTTTGCTAACTGCCCTGTCCAATTCCAACAAAGAATGTTGATTGTTTGCTGATTGCAATGTTCAGAGGACATCGTAGCTAAAAGGTAATTCACAAAAACCACAACACTGTACTGAGAACTAGAGGTCGCGAACCCATTTTTAATCATCAAGCCTGTGGAGAAAAACAGCATTCGGCTTCAACACTTGGCAGAAAATCATCAAAGTGAAGATGCAAGTCTCACAGCCATAAAGTAATATTGACAGAACCAAATATTTATATAAGTAAAGATTAACATTTTTATATGGCTCTGAGATCTGGACTCTAACTGAGGACTTATAAGAATGTAGGCGTTCGAAAAAAATATATAGACATGTTGGGTACGAAATGTTATAGAAAAGTCCTAAGAATAGCATGGGCAGTAAGACGAACCAAGTCAGACGTCCACAAAGACCTGAAAATAGAAGAGGACTGACTCCTAAAAACTATCAAAAAATGAAAGCTACATATTTCGCACATATAAAGAAACACAATGGTTTAGAAAGATTAATCATGAAGAAAAAAGTAACAGGAAAGAGAATAAGAAGCAGACCTAGACACATGAGATGGACACATGAGATGGACTCATGACATCGAAGACCTTCTGAACATGACTCTGGGTCGATTATACAAAACCGAGAGCTTACAGAGTAGCAGTGAGGACAACAATCTATAAAGGACATGTCTCATATATAGATTGAAAATTAGCACTCACATTTTAGATTTTTTAAATTTGGTAGCCAGGCCTATATAAGCATAACATAAGAGCTATACCCAATTATTTACTTGTATGTAAGTCTTATATGATCAATGTACGACATGCATTTACTGATATCAATAGTACATAATCTTAATATGATGCCTAATTAATAGGATATGTCAGATATATATCTTCATTTCTGCGGCTCACCTAGTAGCGGTCGACTTCACACCGCCTGCAGAATACAGATATACAGTAGGGTTGAGGTGTTGTACGTTTTTGCCAAATTTGATATAACATATGTGATAATTTTTAAAACTCACTGGCCATAGATTAATTGATTTAGTCATTTGTATATGTATTGGCTATTTTTGTCTTTTTTTGAAAATATACCTTCACATATTTCCTTGTTTAAATTTAGATGAATTTGAGGCATTATCTTTCGTGAATATTAATTGAACTATAAACATTGTCTATCAGGACAGTAGATGTGTGTCGAAGCGTAAGGTTCAAACCCTCCCCATCTCCAGAAAATAGTTTTTTAAAGAACCCCCGCCCCGCATAGTCGCATTTACAACTCTACTATATATTCTATTCATGTGAAAATTTAGTGTAAAGAGTGATATCAACTATGATAATATTTTATTGTTTCTGGTAACTAATATAACTAACAATTAGTAAAGCTATTGTAAAAGAGAAGTAACAACAACAAAAAACAAAGGAATAATGACTATTTCTATGTTACGATCCACCGGGGTCTTTTATCAATAAACAAACAAGCACGAAATAAGCGAACAATGCAACAATATGGTCTCACAACTCCCATTTAATAAGCCTATACTAAACGAACATGGGAAACAATAACAAGTAGTCAACAAAAATAATATTAGGTAGCAGCTGAAAAAAACAGGCATAAATAAATAAAGTTATTTATAAAAAAAGAATGTTTCAAACATATATTTTGTTAATTTTTCTCAAATTTTCAGGGATACTTTTTTTAAATGATAGTGTGCAATAATACAGAAATTAAATAATTAAAATGGGAAAATAAGCCTTTGCATCGTTACATAAGCACACAATTATAGTAAGGTAAATAATTCGGCTGTAAATTCAGATGTTATATAGTCCACAAAAAATTATATAATTTTACTATGTATAAGAAGTCCAATTACTGTAATTTTTCTTCTATGTCTAGATAATTCTCAGACTCTAGAAATAACATTAAAATTTCTAAGATTAAGTTTGCGGTTTCGTTGCAGTAGGTGCCTTTCTGTCTTTCTAAACGATAGTATTATTGTTATAGAATAAGAAATATAATCTGCGATCTATGGCGATGTTGGATGTGACTTATAAGACCAACCTGAGCCACATAGAGTATCCCACAGTATGTACAAGAAATCGCAAGACTACTTGGCTTGTACCACTGTGTGCTGTTGTGTGTCTTTTTAGACGTGTAGCCCTTGAACTAACTGCTATCACTTTCTCTTTGTCTTTGTACTATTCCTTATATTTTCTCTCCGTGCAACACGATCGAATTGAACCGTTTCCATGATTACGTATCGATACCTGTACCATGCATGTCGCGTTTGTAGACGTCTTTGTACCAAAGTAGTGACTGGCCTTGAGATTTTTTCACAGACGCTAATTCTCCATACGGTAGATCCTTCGGTATACTGTCATCTTTCACCTTTCTAGTATATCCCAGTCGTCTGTGTCTGCACAGACTGAGCATAGCCTGTTCCTTCCAATATATCAGTGTTAATGACTTTGTCCCGTCATCAAACTTCAAGAAATCTGCGTAAGTACCGCATGGTAAAGCTGTATAGTAGTGTCTTCTGGTGCACATAGGATGCTCACGTCCACAGAGGAGGGTGCTGAGTACACAAGCCTGGTTCAAAAATTACAAGAAGGCCTTTAGGTACTTGTAGTATGAATATGGAAGTCCTGTGTTTGTATTTCTGAGGATACTTCAATACTTGTACGGGATGGGATGTTCGTTGTTATTGTAATGGTCGTTGTCTGGATTGGTCCGTTCTCAGTGACTTCAGTGCACATGTTGATTGTCTTGACGAGATCATATCCTTCTTTGGGGATGTGGTTGGTCAATTACGAAAACCTGTTTACTTGACTTGCAATTATTATTATTCTATTATTAAATGAATTATTTCCATTTATCCTCATGCTTCTTTAATTTACTGGTTAAAAATGGGTTTAGTTGTTATGAGTATCTTTCTATTTTCCCAGACCCCCTATCTGTAAAGCAGTGTTATGTATTTGCTATTGATTGCGCAGTGTATGAATATCATTGGAGTAGTATAATACCAGTTTATATAAAGGGTAGCATTCTTGAAATATAAAAAAACTGTTTGGAGCAAAGTGCACTTTGATAAATAAAACAGGTCAATGAAGATTTACTGGAAAATAAATTTGAAAATAGAAAGTAAAGAGAACAGATTTATTTTGCTCATCGAGGGAACGACTGATATAACCAATAACGCCAAAACACCTCATCTGAAGTGTTTCAATGTTTTTTCTGAAAATATATGTGTGAAAACAGCATTGCTTTCGAGAATCTTTCGTTAATTTCTGGATTGCTCATAACTGAGATTTCTAGTTTGTTTCTTTGGTATCCATTTTTATAAATAAAATAAAAATACAAATCTCTATTTTACGTACTAAAGTCACAAGCTTGGCGTACTAATGGTCACGAAGAGTACTTAACATTCCATAGGGCTCATGAAACTAGAAAAAAGCGTGAAAAAAAGTAATTTTAAATATTCCCATCAATTGGTAAAAGATGAAAGCTTATTTTGCATATGAAAACTCGAGTATAAAACATACTAAATTTTAAAAGGTTAGAATACACTTGCTTTTAATTGCATTACAGCAAATTTAAAGCCAGTTTTACTATATTTTAGTAGATTATACAGTATTATAATTTGGCCATTTTTTATGGAAAACGTGAATCACTAAAACCAAAAGCTGCTGCGTTGATGGCTACATCATGAATAGTAGTAAAAAAGTAAAGTAACCCATAGTATTTATTACTGCCGTAGGGATGTGATATGTTAGCGGTCTCACATTTCAGTGGTTCTGCAAATGAGAGCGGTAGCAATCTTCTCTCCTCGCAGTCTTTACTTCCCGGATTAATCCGGTACCCACTTAAGACTGGGTCGACCCGGGAGCCGTTGCGATCTGAAAAACATTTCCGCGCCTCAACTGGGGAATTAACCCAGGACCACTCATATGCGAAGCCAGTGTGCTAACCACTGCGCGATGCAGCTCCCCTCATATGCTACACACACACAAAACAGAAATAGGGAAATTCCATAGCATGAAAAATAACCCAATAAACAAGAGAAAGAGGTTAATAAGTCAATGAAAAATCATCATGTTCAAAACTGCACGCACCTCATATTTACCAAGACAAGAGGGCGGGTGGGTACACAATTTAATTGAACCCAAAATATAGTAAAGTTGAAAAAGGTTGAGAACCACTGTGTTAGATACAAAAATCGATTTTTGTGGTCTTTTATTGAAAAGTCCAAAGCTCTCAGAATCACTTCACAACGTCATCGTTCAATAATATTATGGCGCAATGTGAACGCTTAATGATTCAAACTCTAATATTCTGGTCAGTAACCTCGCTCGTGCATTAATTAATCACTACTTCTGCTGAAGCTTGTCGCTCAATCTTCGGAGTACACTGGTTTTCCCATCTGCTCAGCTTTTCAATGGTTCCACTCTCGTCTGCTCAATACATTCACTTATTTGGTGGGGAATTCATAAACACGTTACCGCTGATACGCTGTCATTCACACACTGCATCTCTAACACATTCCCATGTTCATACACCATATTCTGTGAGGCATTCACTTGTTTCAGTTGCCTTCTCCAGCTAACAAATCTCTAGTTAAATTCTTTCAGACGAGATCAGATGCTGTGTATACGCTATAAATTGTATCACTTCATTATTTGTATATCTTGTGAACAATCAAATCATGTCAATAATATTAATTATATGCATGATCTCGTCAATGTGTTAGCTGGGCCCGATAGGGAAACATTTAGCAGAAATATTAACTGACATGCATATTGTACCAGGCGTCTAAGGTGGTTTGAGAGTGAAGATGTCTGTACTATTCCACAGTTCCTCAAAATGAACGACTAGCCATATGTGTCAGGCCGAAATGCAAAGATATCGCAGCCAAGCATTTCGTTCTCCAGAGTATATTCTGCTAAACTGCAGGAGTTTGAGAACGATCGCAGAAGAAGAAGAAAAATAATATATTTGTTGTGAATCGTCATCTTTGGTATTTTATCTTTCTTTAACATTGATAATTTTACGTGGGATCTATGTGGTGAAGTAATCAAGACCGTTTCATTGTATTCACAGGGTCGGGTTATAAATTCGAAAGTATTGTATTCACAGGGTTGGGTTATAAATTCGAAAGTATTGTATACACAGTGTTGGCTTATAAATTCGAAAGTATTGTATTCACAGTGTTCGGTTATAAATTCGAAAGCGACGTATTCATTGTAATACACAAACACACACCTGGTAACCATCTATGATTTTCTTTGCTAATCAAAATTATAAAATTAAAAATAATAAATGTACATCATGCTGAATGAGGAACGTTATTTTTATCCGTAACATGAATTAAAATTGGTTTTATCAGATAATTAACAAAATGGAGGTTGCGCTGTGTATAATCCCGCCACCACAACAACTGAGGACTACTTGCTTTCGTTCATTTTCCTGTTAGCGATCATTTTCAAACTTCAGCTAGATCTCTCTTGCAGTAGGACAATGATCATAGAAGATTTCCAACATAATATTGTCCAGAGAACGAAGATACATTTTGTCGAGTTTTATTTGCACTAATGTTACGACATATCCTAATTCAGCGGTGATTTTTTTATATTTAACGATGACCTTACAATTATGTATAAAACGTCGTGTACACTCGTGTAGATAATGTTGTTTACACTCGTGCAAAAAATGTCGCAAATGCTGCCCACTTCCGCACTATAGCCTTGACTTTTCAAGAGTTATCGTAAGTAGACTATTTAGAGCGCTCTATCGAGATTAGGTTCTGGATAACATATCGAGATGAGGTTCTGGATACATTGGTGGCTCCAGTGTTCACAGATCATCCAGACTTGCAGCTTCTCCAGCAAGATAACGCGAGTGCACACACCGCATACATTAAGCAGCAATATGTACATCAGCAAAACGATGTGGCCATTATTTTGCCGGCTCTCATTCATCAGACATGTTCCATATAGAACACATGTGGGATTATCTAGGACGCAGAATCTACATACAAAGTTCTCCAGCTAACCTGCAGCAGCTCGAATGGGCTCTTAAACGTGAATGGGACTTGATTCTACATCATTTCCTGAAGAGACTTGTGCGTTCCATACGTTTGCTTACAAGCACACGGTGGAGATACCAGACACTAAGGTTAGAGTGAAATGATTTGATTTTATTATTTGTATATTTGGTTTTCTCTCTTGTTTGAAAATATTGAAAGAAATTTCATACAACTAAAATGCGAAAAATACTAACCAAATTGCATTAATAGGAAATGAAAAACGATTCCGAAAATGTATACTTGTACACACTTATTTTTACATTTCAGATTTGTTCATGGATTATTATAGTGGTGCGCTTGTAATGTGTATCAGCATATTATCTAAGAGTTCCGCAAAGACAAAGTTTAACTGACCATCCCATTGCAAAGTCGATACACTCTAGGGCAATGATTTTCAACCCACAGGGACCAAACATGGGGGACCCTCATGGAGACGCAAAGAATAGCAACATAGCAACAATAGTTTTATGTGTTTATGAATTCGCATACGAAAATCATATTGATTTTAGAGCAATTTTCAGTCGATGTTTAATTTATTTTGATATGACATACCTCTGTGAAAATGAATTTCAAACATTCTTCATTTGAAAACCGTAACAAGAAGCCGATGAAATGTTGAGAATGACATCACATTGGCATTAACGAAAACTCAACTGCGACTTTTGATACTTGTTAAATAGTTACAATATCAATAATCGAATGTCTAAATATGTAGTAAGTTTGAAAATTATGTAGAATTATACATCTATAATGAAAATCAATGTTAGATTTAATTTCTTTATCTTATAAGTGTTTGAAAAAAATATATCGGATTACTTTGCTTCACGAAAATATGATCGCAGCTATAAGAAGGTTGTGAAACACTGCGCTAAGTGCATACATGTGATATATCAGATTACTTTGCTTCAAGAAAATGTGATTGCAGCTATAAGAAGGTTGGGAAACACTGCGCTAAGTGCATACATGTGATATATCAGATTACTTTGCTTCAAGAAAATGTGACCGCAGAAGGTTGTGAAACACTGCGCTAAGTGCATACATGTGATATATCAGATTACTTTGCTTCAAGAAAATGTGATTGCAGCTATAAGAAGGTTGGGAAACACTGCGCTAAGTGCATACATGTGATATATCAGATTACTTTGCTTCAAGAAAATGTGACCGCAGAAGGTTGTGAAACACTGCGCTAAGTGCATACATGTGAATTTTAAGAACTATGAAAGTTAAACTGAATCAAATGAATGACAACATTGCTTGTGATGGGTCTAAATACAAAGATATCGCCACTTCGGCTGTAAACCGTAGTAGAACTTGCTTAAAGTTCACAAGAACGAAATAAAATAGAAAAGTGCCAGAGTGGAGGGAGATGGCAAACTACATTAAGACTAAATATATTGCGCTCTCATGTTTCCAGGATACCGTAAATGAATAGCACAGAATAGTAACACAGTTATATAGCATGAAAGAGAAACGCGACAATCATTCCCATATGGAATTTTTAAAAAGGCAGTAAGAGAGACTGCACAATATACAGAAGTATATCCTTACTAAGCCCCACAGGAAGATTTTTTAACAAATTATTAGAATAACGATCATACATTGAACCACAACTTATAGACACCCAAATGGTCTTCCGTAAGAACAAAAGCTGTACGGATGCTATCTTTACACTTAGCTAACAGAAAGAGCGACAGATAACAACAAGAAATTTACATCGCATTAGTCGACCAAGAAAACGCTTTCGATAGAGTAGACAGACAACAACTATGGAAAACACTATCACTATACGGAGTTCAATATACCAGAACATTGAATCAATATATGCAAGGGCATTTATGCTAATAGACAATGTGAAGTAAGAACAAATGCAGGAGTGCCCAATAAGCTTCAAATTCAATCAGGTGTTCGCCGGGGGTGTGTCCTATCATCCCTACTTTTTATAACATATATCGACCACATCTATAAAATAACAAGTACCAACATAAAAGACAAATCGAACGACCTACTCTTTGCAGACGATCAAGTACTAATAGCGACATCACAATAACAATTGTAAGAACATATGAACAGACTCCACACAACATGTCAAAAATTCAACATGAAGATTAATATTGAAAAGACAGAAATAATGACAATAGCAAAGAAAGAAAGAAATATCACTATCTCCATCGACGATAAACACCTTAAACAGGCAAATGATTTCACCTACTTAGGAAGCATTATATCGAGTGAGGGGAAAGTCAGTAAAGAGATACAAAATAGGTGCAACAAAACTCAAGACTATTATATTCCATCACTATGCTACCAGTGCCAAACCTGGGTAATGACAGCTCAAGACAAAAGAAAAATAGTGAGCAGAAATGACATGTCGACGAAGAATGCTCGGAGAGTTATGAAGAGATAGAATTACAAACGATAACATCAGACAGATAACCAAAACAATACCAGTATTGGAACACATCAAAAGACAACAGTTCAAGTGGTTTTCACACGCTTCCAGATTACCAATAGATAGCATACCACAAATGACCATGACACATAGACATAACGGCTATAAAGCCAGAGGCAGACCATGTAAAAGATGGATCACAAAAATCCAAGAAACCACAGGAACAAGCTTACAAACAGCAAACAAGAAGGCCTTCTCCAGAGAACTCTTCCACCCCTGACGCCGCAATGCAAACAAGGCGTATAGATAGAGGTTGCGAAGGAAGCTTGGGTTGAGTTAGCTGTCTCATTCCATGGGCCACGGTTACACAAATACAGTGCTGAAGTGGGATGTGTCAAGCCAAAAGCAGAGGTATAGTAGACTAGATAAAACCACCACCTATTTAATTCCAGTTTACCAGCTAGTTCCCGCTTACCAGGAAGATTGTGAGAACGAACGAACAAGACTCATATAGGGATATCTACTCTGGAGAGTTCATTTTAGGTTGTGTCACTCGAAACTAAATGTTTTATTCATGAGAACAAGTCCCCGCTTGCAGGTTCCTGCTGTTTGCTATTATTTATAGCAATGTTGATATTTGTACTTGGCATTCGGGCTATGGGGTGAATTTGTGGACATTCTGCGCATCAATGCATTTCCTTCTATTTAGGACGGACCTCAGCACACATATTATCAAAAGAGTTGAGGGTGCTTATAGTAATAATTAATGAAGAATTGCTCTACGTGTCTAGTTTCATGAATTCAGTAAGCATGATACAATCACGTAGATTATCAATAACATTATCAGATAGTAATAATTAATGAAGAATTGCTCTACGTGTCTATAGTTTCATGAATTCTGTAAGCAGGATACAATCACGTATATTACACAATAACATTATCAGATGTCATCGATTTACAAACCACTTTGTTTCATGATATAAATTTTCCTTCCTCTGTGTTCATTCTCTAACTCCTACAGGCTAGCAGAATGTAGTCCAGAGAATGGAATGCACTATGTCATAGTGTATAGCTTAGCTGCGATATCTGCACCTTTCGATCTGACACATCCGACCTCGACACGACTTAAGGGTCACTTTAGCCTTGTATGGGATGGGGTTGTCAACTCCATTCCACAAGCCTCCTTAGTTTTAGTTGCTCTTGCATGTTTGACAGATAACAGTGTCTCTATTCTTTGCTCCTCTTGCAATAGACAGGCGATAGCATACATTATTTATTTTTCGCAATCAACACATGCATTATTCAGGACGTTGCAATCAATATACATTCTTTTTCTTCTTCTTCTTCAGGGTTCATTCTCAAACTCCCGCTGGATCTCCCTTGTAGCAGGACCATGATCCTACTAGATTTCCAGCAGGATGTAGCCCAGGGAATGAAAATGTGTTGTGTCGCCGTTTTATTTGCACAAATGGCCCAACACATCCGTCTTCGGCGGAATACATTCAGGACGTTGCAATCAACACATACCTTTTTCAGGACGTTGCAATCAACACATACTTTATTCAGAACGTTGCAATCAACACATACATTTTTCAGGACGTTGCAATCAACACATTCATTTTTCAGGACGTTGCAATCAACACATTCATTTTTCAGGACGTTGCAATCAACACATACTTCTTTTATGACTATGATCAGAAACAGGGGTGCATTAACTTTGTATTCCGATAGGCCGCTAAAACAGCCACATAGACCTACTCGCTGTGTGGCAAGATGATAAATGTTCTATTTTTTATAAGTATGATATTTTTGTGGCCTATGTTCTACAATTACATCCGATCTTTATTTAGATGATGAAATAAATCTTCGTGTAGGAAACGCGGCTACCGATTTTGGTGCAGTCTTAAAGCGCACGGAAGAATCGAATGTTACATATGAAAATAAAGATACAGACCTATCAATCGTGTGTTTAAGTACACTATATTATGGTTTCTGAGACATGGAGTGCCTACTAAAACATTGAGTGCTTACTTAATACATTTTATCTAAGATGTCTTCTAAAAATCATGATTATTAAATGGTAAGACAGAATCACGAATACTGATAGGAGGTACTCCACCGTGCTCAATTATAGTAATCTTATAAGAAAGGAAACAGATGAAGAACCAACAATTTGTATAATCTTATCAGCATGGAAACTGATAAAGAGCCAACAATTTGTATAATCTGTTCAGCAAAGAAAAAGATTAAGAACCTACACAATTTCGATAATATTATCAGCAAGAAAACAGATGAAGAACCAACAATTTGTATAATCTTATCAGAAGGAAAACAGATGAAGAACCAACAGTGAAGATGTATCTCCTTACTTGTCTTCTTCCTCTGCGTTGGTTTTCAAAATACTGCCGATTATCAGGATATAGTCTGAAGAACGGAATGCGCTGTGTTGATGCACATCTAAGCTGCAATATGTGCGTCTTTTGTCCCCTCTTCCAACAAACCTGTCATCAACATGACCTCTGGATCATGTTAACCTTTATACGATGGGGCAGCTAATCCCACTCCTAAACCTCCGTATTCTACTATAATGGCATGCGTGGCAGTTGCTCCTGTCGCGATTCTATGCCACCGCCCTTGTTTTAGACGCCAAAATCACCCGATATAATAACACAACAAGATAAGTGAGAAACATAATCGTCTGCATGCCTTCAATTCCCCAAAGACAGAGTTGTGACAATAATTCTTTGTTAATGTTACCGGGAACGACACAAGAGAACGACACGATCGATTTCAAGTAAAATATCTTAAGTTTTGTTGTTGCAATCTACTTCGTTCTCACTTGTCCCTTGTTTAAACTGTATATTTTATTTAATTATAGAATAGAATGAGTAACAGATTGCAGTAAAACTATTCACCATATGGTTCATAAATATTCTAAAGTAATACAGCAAAATGATAACATAACAGTTTTACGTTGAATATAGAGTTTATTTAAAACAAAATAACGTTCAACTTTAAAATAGATATTTGACACTTTCTATAATGTCGTTTCACAAAAAATAGTTATTGTATCTTATTTTTTGTAGGAATTAAGTACAGGTAAAAAGGTAACGGTTTATGAGTTATGAACCAGCGTCATACCACACAAGTACTCGCTGCATAGTCAGTGCTTGATCAGAAGCTGTCTGACTAGTCACCAACGACACTTTATGAACAGCGATGGCCAGATTCCTCGACCTTCCTAGAGCACGAACTCTAGTATCCTACTTCAAGCTTGATGGGTGAGTAACAGGTGTAATCGGTATTTCAAATCCATTCGTTATTCGTTAATGGATGCTGTTGGTTAGCGGGCTAATGATATAACATTACACTACTGCGGTTATTAAAATCACGTACCGTCATACGCAATCATTGCTGTGTGGATAGAAATGAATCGATCATTTATGCGAAAGCAGTGATGCATGTTTACATATTAGCAAGTCACCATCTGTGTTATCACAAGCTAAGCTACACTTGCAAGCATATTTCCAGCACCAAATTACGGTTGCACATGGATTTCTAATATATCAGTGGTAAAGAGAATTGTTGTCTTTCAAATAAGATGCAACATAAAGATTATGAGAATAACATGAACAGAAAAAAGGAAGCTGATTGTCCCATATAAGGAAATATAAGGGGGTTTCACTATAAATTGTTCAGCATGGAAGGTGCCTGAATTGTTGACAGCTCGTTGGCATGAGGGGTGTGTCGAAAATTATTGTTGTACCTTATGCCCTGCCCTTAGAAGCATGAGCACCTCATTACTAATGGAAATCGTTACTGCTGGTATTGGTGATCGGTAAGAAACATTTCAGATTATTTAAAAATGTCATTCTTTACGGAAGCTATGCACAGAATCGATCGTGAGAAGTACAGAACATCCATCGAGAAGACTACGTTCTACAAAGAATATGCACCCGAAGAATAAATATATCAGGTTGACCTAGTAAGAGCAGATTTTGTTTTTAACTGTAGTCTTCCATGTATCTCTGCTTCATGCAGAGTCTTCTCATGTATTATGGTTTATGTTAGAGGCTTTCAGTAATATCTTTAACAATTCTCTATAGCGCTTATTTTGGTCACCATGAGAACGTATACTCTTACGCAGTTCACTATAGAGAAGTATCTGCGTTAGGCGATAATTTGTCCTACGTACCATATGACAGTCCCAATATTTCTGTAATTGCATTAGAATAATGTCAAAGTTAGGGCTACCAGCTCTGTCAAAGGCATGAGTATCCGGAATCTTATCTTGCCATCCGATGTTCATGACCTCTCTGAGAAAAGTTGTGTGGAATTGACTGATCTTCCCCTCAAGTCGTTTAAATACGGTCCATGTTTCCCATCATATAACAGCACTGGACGTACCATTTCACTTTACACTTTCAGCTTAGTCCGTATGTGTGTGTGAGAAAGAGAGAGAGACGCACGAGCGTCTTATATATATATATATAAGTGCTTAAAACATATGTATACGAACTCGTATATCTAGAAAAACTACTTTTAATTATGCAGTATACACAGGTACGAACAGAAAGGCATACACTGGCTCAAATACGCACTTATACACACACACACGCACAAACCTATAAATACAAGTAGTCAGTAATAACAGAGTACATATAGAAAATAATCGATTACAAAAATTGGTCTCGAGTAATATGTGGACAAATCTAACAACAAAAGTAATACACACTATTGATTTACTATTTGACTGAGATAAGATGCAACGTTTAACGATTAAAAACTACACAAACAATAAAAATATTCAACTATTGATAACATAATTTTGAAGAAAATAAAGCGTACAGGACAGTAAATATAAGTCTTACCTGAAGAATTTTGTGACATAGGACAGACACATCCAACTCGCTAGCGATGTCTCTTATAAGTTCCATGAACAGCTCCTCTTCTGACATCCGTCTAAGGTCATCCAGATCCTTCTTGACGCTTGCACGCCGTGTTCTATCGCCGTCAAGGTACTTACGGAAAATCATACTAGTTATAGAGTTTCGTCCCACTTGAGAAAATGTCGTATACTTTTTAATCTTTTTCTCTTCATTGTGATCACTAGAAGTAGAATCAACAGAAGATGACCCTACGGAGTCGGATCTCTCTTTCAGTGCAGATAGTGTGTGCTCATGTGGACCAGGGGACCTGCTATTCCTCAAAGAGATGGCGTCCTGCTTTAACTTTCTGGCTAAAGTCTTAAGAGTATCATCGTCTGCATGATCAACAAACCAGGAAGCTAAGAACGCGGGATTTGCTTTTAAATATTTTCCTACATTTTCTTCAGTTAGAGCCCCCATGACGAAATGATGGCTGCACGTAGATGGCTACATGCAGTAATTGTAAAAATGATGGTCACACGTCGACCATTACATGAAGAAATTGTTGAGGTGATGATAACTCGTTGATCACTACATGCAGTAATGTAGAAATATGGTCACACGAAGATCACTACATACAGTAATGTAGAAACGATTGTCACACGTAGATCACTACATACAGTAATGTAGATACGATTGTCACACGTAGATCACTACATGAAATAATGAAGAAATGATGATCACAAGTAGATCACTACATACAGTAATTGTATAAATATTCATAAAACAACTTCATTATGTTGTATAACCAACTTGCGCGTCAAAACTGTTTGTACGAATTTCAACAGGAACTGTCACTATATATCTCCATATGTGTAAGTAATACTATCTATGATAATAAGATGAGATTAATGATTAATTCATTTGAAAGTGGCTACAAATAATCCAATAGAAAAGTTACTGTTGTGAAATAATCCACTAGAATGTGACTGTTCATGAATAATGCACTTCGCAGTGAATGTTTATGAATTATCCACTTGAAAGTGGTTGTTTATGAACAATCCACTTATAAATAACTGTTTATTAATTCCTTGGAATATTAAACAAATTCGTATATCTCATGTTATGTTATCATTAAAGTAGTTATAATTGTATGTATATAGTGGAATTTAAGCTGTGTAGTCTAGCATCTCACAGTTTCTGACTATATTCAAAGTGCGTTGACATGTCATCTGAAAATAAAATAAATGAAAGTAGTTATTTGTGAAACTGTCATTGAGAAACAGCGTAATTATTTGTGAAACTATCATTGAAAAACAAATAATTATTTGTGAAATTATCTTTGATAAACAATGCATTTACTTGTGCAAATGCCATTGATAAACAAAACCATTATTTGTAAAACTATCATTAATAAGCAAAGAAATTATTTGTGAGACTATCATTGATAAACAAAGTAGTTATTTAGAAAACACTCATTGATAAACAAAACAATTTGTTATTAAATAATAATAACAAATCAATTATTTTCTAAATTATCATTAATAAACACAGCAATTTTGTGTGATGATTAAATTATTGTTATTAGTAAATGATGCAAATTATTTGTAAAACTACGATAAACAAAGAAATTATGTAAAAACCTACCATGAATATGCAAATAAATTATTTATAAAACTATAAAGAATAAAGAAAGCAGTAATCTATAGAGCTATCATAAATAAACAAGATAAAAATGTGTGAAGCTTTCGTTAATTGACTAAATACATTACTATAAGAATTTATATTAAAATATTGCACATGGGGATAGTAAAGGAAAATTTAGATTTCCCGTTTCATGAATGCCAAGCATGAATAGATATCAACAGCAGCTTAGGGAATATGGGTACATGCCGGGCACAAATGGAAATAATGATACCTTTTAACACATAATAAGTTGAAACTAACATTGTGCTTATTGTTGAATTAGTTTGTGCTCACATTTCAAATCACTGCTCCATATAGGTAATATTTAATTAACCCTAACCCTAACACTAACCCTAACCCTATATGTTCTCACAACGAAGAAAAACATTCATCTTTGATTATGAAAAGATGTATCTAAGATATTGACATGAGCAAATAGGCGAGACTACCGCTGTGAACAGCAGAGCCAAACTCAACATCCAAATGGATTGTTCCACTTCTCCATGAGGTGTCATATCAACAGATTTATCTGATAATGGTGTTCCTCCTTCGCAAGCAAATATGAGTATGGATGGAAAAACAATAAATGAAAAATGACGAAAAAACCATCAAAACTAGATTTGTATAATCAAAAAAAACAAGGATACAAGTATATTGTCTTTAGGCTTCTGAGGACTCTAATCAATCGACAAGATAATTTCAGTGAGTTCATTTTAAAACAACATTCTAAACTCCTTTTCCCTGTCATTTTTATTGGCTGTCGATACAATGTATACACAAAATTATCAATGAAAATAACGGTAAACATCGAATGAGTCTGGAATTGCAAGCCTATTCCCATGCGTGCAAACTGAATGAATCAATAAATATGATTCAAAACAAAGTCAAAACAGGTGATGTACGTAGAGGATGGGTGGAGTCATTAAAGAGAGTTAAAATGCAGAAATTACTACGAAAAAAACTCACACTTATCGATATCCCCGGACACGCGGGAGTAGAGGGAAATTAACGGGCCCCGCATTATTAGCTAGCCTCGCCGCTACAACAGATGGTCAGCTTATAGACCGAGCAGACATATTCATTGTTCTTCGTGAGACCTCAGGATTTTGAAATAAATTAGCATGAGTCAATACCGAAAATGCACGAATTCGGAGTGAGGATGGGCGTCGCCCAAGGAGAACACTTGAAAAAAAAAAAGCAGTGAACCAACATAGAACCGGAACCATCAGCCGTTATACCCTGAGAGATTTACACAAGTGGAGATCTTAGAACCTATGTACGTGTCCTGTGTCCAAAGAGGATAATCAACATACCTAATACCTAATTGAATGAGTCACTATAGAATACTATTCTCCAATGATTCAGCAGGACTTATATTGTGACTGGTCAAGGATCCCACGAGGACTACTTGGTGGGAGTCAGCTATTTTATCTGCAGAATGTCTGTAAGTTACAAGAAAGTCACATGACAGTTCTATCAGAATTGAAGACAGTCTAGTTCATTGCATTATCAGCCAAATTAAGTCAGGCAGTCATCTGGGATTGAAAAAAAACTATTTATACGTCACAAACAAGAAGAATACGATATATAAATCAAAAGCTCAAATAGTGAATACATTTCAACATTTATATTCCTTAGGAATCTTGAATAATACAATAACAACTACAAAAGCATTAATAATAATTTAAAAATAACAAGAATAATAACAATAATAAATAAAAATGATAAACATTATTAAGATCATTATCCCTAACATTTTATTAATGTGAAGAACATAATAGTATCAATTAAGGAGATTATGGAATGGAGTTGGCAGTCATATCCCATATGGATCAAATGACCAAAGGAGTCATGCTGAAGTCGGATGTGTCAGCCATAGAGGCAGAGATATCGCAGCACAGAGCAGAAGATTGAGAACGATCGCAGAAGTAGCTGCATCTTATAGAATGTCGTAAATTGTGATTGAAACCGTCATACACTAGAGATTTACCATGTACAAGTGGCATATAACAATGTCGTATGCCCGTGTAGTGCCGGGGCCCGAAAGTGGAGCAAAGAATAGCATCACTGTTTACATTCCACGCATATAGTAAAAGGCGACTAAGGAGGTTATGGGATGGAGTTGACTGTCCCATCCCATATAAGGTCATTGACCCAAAGCCATGCTGAAAGTGGATGTGTCAGGCCGAAAGGTGCAGATATCGCAGCAATGCTGTAAACCATGACACAACGCATTCCGTTCTCCGGACTACATCCTGCTAATCTGCAGGAGTTTGAGAACGAACGCAGAAGAAGAAGAACAATGTCGTAAATTGTGATTGCAACCGTCATGTCATACATTAGATATTTACCATGTACAAGTGGCATATAACATACTGTGGTAAATTGTGATTGAAACCGTCATATCATACACTAACAATGTATCATGTACAAGTGGCATCTAACAGAATGTCGCAAATTGTGACTTAAACCGTCATGTGATACACTAGAGATGTATCATGTACAAGCGGCAGCGACCACACACTGGTAACGGCTTTGACAGTCCGGCTAAACCAGATGAGGGTAACTGAGAGGCACCGGACCGGATGTAATCACAGCATGTCTTCCCCAATATGCGAAACCTAGATATGGCGGACAGCATGGATGAAATGATCTGATGTTCAACGCGCTGGAAGGCACTTGCCAGCAGAGTATTGTGGAACTCTAAGGACTTTTAAATATCATCGTCTACCAGAAAAGTTGCTATATGGAGAGCTTCAAACTGACTTCCACAATGCAGGGGGACAGAAGAAGCGTTTTAAAGACACTCTGAATACATCACTGATTTACTTCAAAATAGGAATACATTTATGGGAGAATCTTCCACAAGACAGATCCGACTGGCGTCTTAGAAGTGTAGTGCAGCAACTGCAGGGAACCTCAGACATCAAGCTGCGCAACAAAAACGCGCTAGAAGAAAGGCAAGAGCTGCTCAATGTCCCACAGACACATGCCCAGAGTGTGGTAGACAATTGCAAGCATGCATAGGACTCTTTAGTCACAGTCGGCACATCGCAGGCATCATTCTATTTTTACACGGTATCAACCTGTTACAGTCGATGTGATATTGGGCGACACACTGTAGCTATTATGGACACTCACAGTGCTAAGAAATAAGTCAACCTAGCATTGTTAACAAAGGCTTTGTCTACCTAGGCTTAAAAAGTCTGTTTGCGGCGAAATACTCGGAAGAAGTTGGCAGGTAACTCAACCGGTACATAGGCGCTAACAGCAGAGCTGTGTGGACAGCATAGGGCACAGTTAGACACATAGTACGCTCTGGCCATCCACTGCACCTGATTTTCTCCCAGTTGTCTCGACTTTGTCTTGCCACTGGACCAAGATAAAACTCAGGAGAGAGAGTGTGGTTGACGATTAGCGCAACTCTTCCACACTATAAACCAACTTCAGCGCTAGTCATTTCTCAACCCATTTATTTACTTATCTTTACTAATTAAATATGAAGAGAACAAAGTGTGAATCAATCTTAGTTGGTTCATGGAATGTTCGGACACTTACGGATATCTCAGATGTAAACAGACCAGAAAGAAGAACAGCACTAATTGCTAAAGAATTGGCCCGTTATAATCTGGATATTGTTGCACTTAGTGAAACGCGGTTTGCAGATGAGGGTCAGTTGACAGAGAGAGGTGGAGGGTATACATTCTTCTGGATAGGACGTAAAAACACAGAGAGGCGTGAATCAGGTGTTGGTTTTGCTATAAAATCATCTCTGGTGCAGAAACTTCCAGGTCTGCCTCGAGAAATTAGCGATCGCTTGATGTCGTTGCGATTGAAAGTGAGCAAAAATAACTTTGCCACATTACTTTCTGCATATGCGCCGACAATGACAAATCCTGATGAGGAAAAGGATAAATTCTATGAAGAGTTAGATGCCGCTATATCTGGTACACCGAGAACTGATAAGCTCATTATCCTGGGTGATTTCAATTCCCGAGTTGGCAAAGACTCCCAGACATGGCAAGGTGTTCTTGGACGTCATGGGATTGGTAAATGTAACAGCAATGGTTCCCTTCTTTTAAAGCTATGTTCTGTGCACGAACTCACTATCACCAACACTATGTTTCGTTTGCCAACGCGCAAAAAGACTTCTTGGATGCAACCACGCTCCAAGCAGTGGCATCTTATAGACTATATCATAACCAGAAAAAGGGACATCAAAGATGTTCGTGTCACAAAAGCAATGTGTGGAGCTGAATGCTGGACTGATCACCGGCTTATAGTATCCAAACTAAATTTCACCATTGCAAGAAAAAGACGTCCACAGGGACAAAAGATAGAAAAACGCCTAAACACTGATCGGTTGAGTAACCACGATATAAAAAATAATCTCTCCAAGGATCTCGACGTAGCCTTGGGAGACTTAGATCTTCTTAATACCACATCTGAAGATAGCTGGGCTTCGTTTAAAGGAATTATTTACGCCAAAGCGAAGGAACATCTGGGAGTGAAGGTACATAAACACCAAGACTGGTTTGATGATAATAATTTTGAGATAACATCCTTGTTAGAAGAGAAACACAAAGCTTTCAAGAAACTACAAGGGGCAGCATCTTCACCGTCCAAGAAAGTAGCCTATAACAAGATCCGTAACACTTGTCAAAAGAAGCTCAGAGAGATAAAGGATAAATGGCTAAGTCGAAAAGCTGAAGAAATTCAAATGTTTGCAGACAGAAAGGACTATAAGCGATTCTATGAGGCTTTAAGAACTATCTATGGTCCACACTCATCGGGATCACCACCTCTATTAAATGCCGATTCGTCGAAGCTTCTCACTGATAAAAATGACATCTTAAATCGTTGGGCTGAACATTTTGAAGAAATCCTAAACAAACCATCAGTAATAAATGAAGAAGTCATAAACAGAATACCACAACTTAGGATAAGAGAAGAACTAGATATACCCCCAAGCAGTCAAGAGGTTATTATAGCGATTAAACAAATGTCAAATAATAAAGCTCCAGGTTTGGATGCCTTACCTGCTGAAATTTATAAAAATGGCGGACCACTGCTGATTAAAAAACTAACTGACATTTTTGGTATTTTCTGGAACTCAGGTACATTGCCTCAAGATCTAAAAGATGCTTCTATAGTGCACCTATATAAAGGCAAAGGTACCAAACAGTCTTGCGATAATCATAGGGGCATATCACTTTTGTCTATAGCTGGTAAAATTCTCGCTCGTGTCATACTCAACAGATTAAATAATTATCTACTAAACGAGCTACTCCCAGAGAGTCAGTGCGGTTTTCGTGCAGGTCGTGGTACAGTTGATATGATATTCTCTGCACGACAAATTCAGGAAAAGTCACAAGAGCAACATAGTGAACTCTTAGCAACATTTGTGGACTTAACTAAAGCATTCGATACCGTTAACAGAGAAGGACTGTGGAAGGTGCTTACAAAGTTCGGATGCCCCCCAAAACTTGTCACTGTGATACAACAATTTCATGACGGTATGATGGCTAGTGTTATCTGCGACGGAGGAGTATCTCCTGCATTCCCTGTCACAAATGGTGTAAAGCAGGGATGTGTGCTGGCCCCTACTCTTTTCAGCCTGTTATTTACAGCCATGTTAACGGAAACACACCATAGTAATGAAACAGCAGGCATAATGATCAATTACAGAACGGATGGTGGTCTTTTCAATTTACGTCGTCTAAAAGCAAACACGAAAACTAAATCTAGTACTGTTAGAGAATTACTTTATGCTGACGACTGTGCATTGTATGCTGACTGTCGTAATCATGCAGAGCACCATAGACCGCTTCTCAAAGGCCTGCAACAACTTTGGTCTCACTATTAACACCAAAAAAACAGAAGTCATGCACCAAGCAACATCAAATAACCAACATACTGCTACTTCCATCATCGTCAATCAGGAAAAACTGCAGGTAGTCGACAATTTTACTTACCTTGGAAGCACTCTCTCTCGCGATGTCAACATTGATGTGGAAATTAACAATAGACTGGCAAAAGCTAGTGCTGTATTTGGCAGATTACGCAAAAATGTATGGGACAGAAGAGGTATAAGAACAACCACCAAACTACAAGTATATCATGCTGCTGTTATACCAACCTTACTATACGCCTGCGAAACGTGGACAGTGTATGCTAGACATGCAAGAAAGTTAAATCATTTCCATCTTACCTGCCTACGTAAATTACTAAACATCCATTGGTGGGACAAAGTACCAGACTACGAGGTCTTGGAAAAATCAACCTCAATAAGCATCCACACAATACTTATGAAGGCGCAGGCACGCTGGGCAGGCCATCTTGTGCGTATGAAGAACTCGCGTTTGCCAAAACAAATATATTATGGAGAACTCAAGGCAGGATTTCGAAAAGCTGGTGGACAGAAAAAGCGTTTCAAAGACACGCTCAAGTCATCCTTGAAACATCTTAACATTGACGTAGGCGCTTGGGAGAGCCTCGCTCAGGATAGAACAGCATGGCGTTACAGCATTAGAACGGGAGCACTAGCGGCAGAAGAATTCAGACAAGAAACTGCAAGACAGAAGCGGACACGTAGAAAAGAAAAAACATCTCAACCTCACACAGATACCTTCTATTGTTGTTAATTCTGTAAAAGAACATTTTGTGCGCGCATTGGACTTGCTAGTCATTTAAAAACGCACTATTAACTTTATTATTTTATTATTTATTGTTATTATTATTATGGTTGAGTTTTTGGTCATCGTCGATCACGACGGACGAACATCATATTTAGCATAATCTTTATCATTATCCCAGTTAAGCTAAATGGTCATCGAAGACTTCGACGGACGAACAACATCATGTCCAAAGTATATGCATTACAGTAACGAATGGCATGTGACTGATGATGACACGAGAACAGATAAAATTGACAGACTTTGGGAAATATGTAATTAGACGTTGTGGGAATATCGAGAGACAACTGAGAGAGCTGTTCTGAAACATGTTTAACAAGCTAGTTATGGGAATAATCAGTATACGTCTGTGGATTCCACCTAAGGAAACTGATAGAAGTTGAAAGTGTGTTCGTTCTCAAAATTCAGCTGAATCTCTCCTGTAGCAAATCAAAAGTCCTAATTTACTTTCAGCAAGATATTTTTATTGTTATTTATCGACCATCACACGTGATGATGATGCCCATTTTTATATCCACTTTCAGTT
Organism: Meghimatium bilineatum; assembly: GCA_034231615.1. Lineage (NCBI taxonomy): Eukaryota > Metazoa > Mollusca > Gastropoda > Stylommatophora > Philomycidae > Meghimatium > Meghimatium bilineatum. The sequence continues at coordinate 86,537,585 of CM067299.1, forward strand.
ATAATTATGTCCTTGGTTATGCGTTCTTTTATGGCTAATAAGCCCAACTCGGGCCGCAAATGTCTGTGGATAGTTCTATGTACGAATGACCACCGTAGATGGTTTTTGATATACCCGTGACTTTCTAGCTACTCTCCGCCGTTGATCTGCTGTATTTTCCCTCTTTTCACAATATGTTGAGCCTTTTTAATTTATTGTAGAGTGCCATCTCGCTTTATTTTGTGCACGTATTCCCCTGTATCTTGGTCTAGATCAATGTTTTTCAATGAGGTCTTTAATGATTCAGTGTAGCGCTTCTTCTAGCCACCCTGAGAACGTATATCCTTCTGCAACTCACCATAGAGAAGTATCTTTGGCAGGCGATGATCTAGAATATGTACCAAATGACCTGTCACACCAATCTGAATCGGCATCAGAATAGTATCAATGATAGGGATACCAGATCTGTCAAGGGCAGAAGTACCCGGAATCTTATCTTGCTATCTGATGTTCATTTGAGACAATTTGTGGAAAGTGATTGAAGGTCCTCACATGTTGTCTGTACGTAGGTCATGTTTCACCAGCGTATAACAGCACTGGAAGCACCACTGCTCTGTAAACTTTCAACTTAGTCTATAGGTTGATGTCATTTCTATGCCATACATTTGCGTACAATCCCTACGCAATAGTAAGCAATAATGCAGGATGTAATCCAATTAGGTTATTTCAGTCACTCACTACTATAAAAAATAGAGGCAACAAAGACCCCAAGTTATTAAATTAACAAGTGCAACATACTTGATTAAAATCTCAAATATAAACCTTACTGTAAATAATGAAGAAGAAGGCGTTACGAAGACTGCTGTAAAGATTTATATGCATTTTAAATATAATCGTAACACTATTTAATATACCCCTTTCCTTTCATGCTTCTAACTTACACAAGTTTGTCTGGAGATCAACGTCTTCATTTTTAAAATTATTTTTTAAAGAGTTGCGCTACTTAGTTTCATTCGTCACAAACTAAAATACGCCAATCAACGAATGTGACTGATAGAGAAGAGAACTAAAGAAAGAAAATACTATAATGTACATAAACACAGTTTGGACTTGTTTTTTTAACATGATTGCGGCTATGCTATTTCAACATTAGCATTTATCTTCGCTTATCCATGTGTTTGCTGTCCATTACTGCCCATGATTTCAGACTGTCTGAATTTCAAATCGATCGCAGCTCATTGTGTCTGAAGATAATCCTTTTCTCTCACAACCCTCACACAGAGACTCAACGTATGAGCTACACAAGTCTTTCTCTAAATACGAACTAATTGAAGAACAATATAACTGCAATACAGGGATGTTTGTTTTTTACTGTATATATACAGGGATGTTTGTTTTTTACTGTATGCAATACAGGGATGTTGTTTTTTACTGTATGCAATACAGGGATGTTTGTTTTTTACTGTATGCAATACAGGGATGTTTGTTTTTTACTGTATGCAATACATGGATGTTTGATTTTAGTGTATGCAATACAGTAATGTTTGTTTTTTACTGTATGAAATACAGGGATGTTTGATTTTAGTGTATGCAATACATGGATGTTTGATTTTAGTGTATGCAATACAGTAATGTTTGATTTTTACTGTATGCACTACAGGGATGTTTGATTTTAGCGTGTGCAAGTTGAATACATGCAGAAACAATTTAAAAAACGGCATAATATTTGGAGATTTCCCTTTAAGGTATTATTAAAGGAAAACTCAAACAAAAGAAAGACACTGCACGTCTGTTGAGTAGAATGAAGCGACAATAAATGAGACAGAGGCAGTGGAAAAGTGCAGCACTGGTATACTTTAAGTAAGACTATGTTACGACCTAGCAGAACAATTAGTTCACGTCATACATCTCGGTTTATTCGACTGTACCGATGTTTTCATTGATCACTTTGTATCTTCCGCCAATGGAAAGCACGAATCAATCAAAGGTCAGGAATCTGGTGTAATTTGTTGTAAGGTCTTAATAATCTGAAGAAATTAATGCTTTAAGTTTCAGGGAGTTGTTGCGGGAAGTGGGCTTGAGGGGTTCCAATCATTGCAGAAATTCAAATATTCATATTTTAATTTTCTAAAATAAAATAATTTATTATCTTATTAGAAAATAAGAAAAATACCAGAGACTCCTGAACCATCCTATGCACCAAAACTTTAAGGGCTATCGTAGAAGCCGGCTGGAGACAAATTCTCAGAAAACGTTAAAAAAACTAATACAGAAAGCAACAATTCTTGCACAATCGAAACCAAGGCACATACAACCAGTCAGTACCACCCCCTCCCCCGAGCATACATACTTCCAAAACTAAAAGAACAAATAGAAGGTATTGAAAAGAAAGGAACTCAGACTTGGAGAGAAAGAGTAATACAGAACATCACATCGTAGTTAATTACCCACAGGAAGCATTGACTCATGCCTATTCAGATGGCTAGGCCACAAATTCAATTGGGAATGGAGGAGAAGGGGTGACAGACTAAAAAACAGTGAAGATGTTACTCTAGCCATAAATACAGAAAGCTCTCAAACAATTGTAAGGTAGAAATGGAAGCTCTCAAGAAAGAAGCAGAAATGATCTGACAACAGATAGAAAACTTGTACAGGAATATTGTACTATTAGCGGATGCACTCTCTGTCATAACAGCACTGAAGCTACACAGGAACACCGAAGTGAATTAATTGCGGGCAGTTCAAGTTCAATGGAACAATAATTTCCAGAGAGTAGTGATCCTGTGGATACCGTCACACTGTAATATCGAAGGTAATACAGCTGTAAATAGACTGGCCAAAGAAGGAAAGGAGGGATTGTACCTAAAGAAGATTATCTGATCAGTTATGGATAAGTGAAGACTATCATTAAAGGCAACTATCACAAAATGTGAAAAGAAGGCAATCTCAAATATAATGCAGATGATGGGTATTACCAACTATCCAGAAGATAGCAGGTTATCCTTCTGCGCCTCCGAACGGGTCACAACAAAATTAGACATCATTTGTACACCAAATTTAAAATAGGTACAACTGGACGTTGCCATTGCAGCCTGACGAAATTGACAGCAGAACATATCTTACAAGAGTGTCCCCAGTATGTAAATATGAGAAACAAGACATGGCCCACCCCAATCAGTCTCGAAGAGAAACTGTGTGGCGCAGCGGAAACTCTAAAACAGACATCAGTATATCATAGAATCCTAAATCCCAACCTGACTGAGTGATGATTGAAGGAAGAACACTACGATCTTCACGTACTAGACGGGCAACCCAAAAAATAAATAAAAAATATTGGCAGCATATCCTTTGCAGGATGTAGCCATTAACCCAGCATTTTGTGGCTGTAGTGATTTTCTATGCAATATAAATACGTTCAGTAATTTGTCATTGCTTTATGAAGGGTCCGAATGCACAATTGTCTGCGGCGGGTTTCGAACCCGGTACCTTGACCATCACACAGACGCGATCTGTACCACGCCATGACAGAGACAGACAATAATCATTTAGTAATATCTCTTCACCGTCGTATGTGGCCTTTCGTGCAAATATGCCTTGTTGCATTTGTTTACATGCTGCCATATGTTCACATTAGCACAATTTGTTATGATGTCGCTGGGAAACTATGGGGCTGCCCATAAATTAGCTCAATTATTGATGTCGCTAGGAAACTATGTAGCTGCCCATACATTAACTCAATTTGTTATGATGTTGCTGGGAAACTAAGGGGCTGCCCATAAATTAGCTTTATTTGTTATAATGTCGCTGGGAAACTATGGGGCTGCCCATAAATTAGCTTTTTGTTATGATGTCGTTGGGAAACTAAGCGGCTGCCCATAAATTAGCTTTTTGTTATGATGTCGTTGGGAAACTAAGGGGCTGCCCATAAATTAGCTGTTTGTTATGATGTCGCTGGGAAACTAAGGGGATGTCCATAAATTATGTCAACAATTAAGGAAAAAGGAGGTGGGAGGGTGTTGAAAAACTCTTGACAAGGGAATTAAGGATTTTTGACAAAAGTTTACGTCATCGATACTGTTTTATACACTAATTAAATTGCTTGAATATAAATATTATTCTGCAAATGTGAAACAAAATATACATTTTATTCATACCTTTCCTGTTAAAAATGTATTTAAAGTGAGGTGTACATTTAAACAATAATTAAGTACGGGGATACTTGAATTTATGACAGTTGTTGACTGGGGTGGGTGTCAAATACTGACAAAAATTGTTTACTTAATTTATGTGCAGCTCCTAATCTTCAACTTTTAATAGTTTAGATGAACTTAGTAAATATTTATCCACCTTGTCTTCATACGTTCAAACACTCGCATTCACACAAAAATATAAATGTATATACCTATTCACAGGTGAAATCTCAGAAAATGATTCTTGCTTTGTCTCAAAGAATATATTGAAAACTACAGAATCGGAAAAAAACAGACCAGACATTATATGGGTGATGTGCGAGGCACATCCTCCCAAAATAGAATCGTGTCTGTGAAATCTTCCAACTCTCTGTTACGTTTGCTGTGTCAAAAACAATGCCAAACAAAAGCGTGGATGATCCTCGGGCCATAAAATTATGATCTCTGTTTCCATGGATACAACGACCGGAAGCCGCCGCAAACAAGTAGTCTTATTTTCATTAGCAGACATTGTTCTTTGTGAAGGCACCCATAAATGGGCATGTCATTTCTATTCTTAGATAATGAAATATAATGTCACGATACTCCGTTCTTTGTATCTTCAGTTACTTAAGTCTGTCGACAACCCCCATCACAGTTTCCCGCCATGAAATACAATTCCATGTAACAAAGCGGCAGGGGTCTGACAAGATAATAGTTTTGTTACCAAATGAGACTGTTACACGCTGCGATTAATTATTTTATTGACTTTATAAAGTGACGATTCCAGGGATATAAAGGCGGTTAGGGAGGTGGAATCTATCTATCTATACGATGTAACCCTTGTTTGTCTTGCGGCCTCAGGGGTGTAAGAGTTCTCTGGAGATGGCCTTTTTGTGCGCTGTTTGTAAGCTTGTTCCAGTAGCTTCTTTGATTTCTGTGATCGATCTTTTACATGGTCTGCCTCTGGCTTTATAACCGTTATGTCTATGTGTCATGACCATTTGTGGCATGCTATGTGTTGGTAATCTGGAAGCGTGTGAAAAACACTTGATCTGTTGTCTTTTGACAATATATCATCAATCATTTTCATCAACAATCATTTTCCAATACTGGTATTATTTTGGCTATCTGTCTGATGTTATCGTTTGTAATTCTATCTCTTCATAACTCTCCGGGTATTCTTCGTCGACATGTAATTTCTTCTGTCATTATTTTTCATTTGTCTTGAGCTGTCATTGTGCAAGTTTGGCACTGGTAGCACAGTGATAAAATAATAATAGTCTTGTATAATGCAACTTTAGTGTCTGTTTACATTTTTGTTCTTGAAAATACGTGCCATCTGTCCTAGGATCTGGTATGTTTTGTTGCATCTATTTTGTATCTCTTTACTGGTTTTCCCTTCACTCGATATAATGCTTCTTAAAGCATTACAAGTACGAGGCGGAATTACAAGTATATATTTGACAATTAACTTCTCGTTTACCTTTTCTTGTTACGCACGAAGCTTATTGGAGTGTCAAAGAGCATGAACACATGAACAGTTGGAAAATAAACCAACCAGCTAAACCAACTAGCACTTCTTGCAACTGTTAAGTGTTTTTCTAGATATATCCCAGTTACTGATGTAGTGACGTTTTCTTTATGGCTGTGCATAAATTACAGTCATTGATGTAGTGACATTTGCTTTATTGCTGTGCATAAATTACAGTCATTGATGTAGTGACGTTTTCTTTATGGCTGTGCATACATTACAGTCATTGATGTAGAGACGTTTGCTTTATGGCTGTGCAAAAATTAGTAAATGTAGTGACGTTTGCTTTATGGCTGTGCATAAATTACAGTCATTGATGTAGTGACGTTTTATGGCTGTGCATAAATTACAGTCATTGATGTAGTGACGTTTTCTTTATGGCTGTGCATACATTACAGTCATTGATGTAGTGACGTTTACTTTATGGCTGTGCATACATTACAGTCATTGATGTAGTGACGTTTACTTTATGGCTGTGCATAAATTACAGTCATTCATGTAGAGACGTTTGCTTTATGGCTGTGCAAAAATTACAGTCATTGATGTAGTGACGTTTTCTTTATGGCTGTGCATACATTACAGTCATTGATGTAGTGACGTTTACTTTATGGCTGTGCATAAATTACAGTCATTCATGTAGAGACGTTTGCTTTATGGCTGTGCAAAAATTACAGTCATTGATGTAGTGACGTTTTCTTTATGGCTGTGCATACATTACAGTCATTGATGTAGTGACGTTTACTTTATGGCTGTGCATAAATTACAGTCATTCATGTAGAGACGTTTGCTTTATGGCTGTGCAAAAATTACAGTCATTGATGTAGTGATGTTTACTTTATAGCTGTGCATAAATTACAGTCATTCATGTAGTGACATTTACTTTATGGCTGTACATAAATTACAGTCATTGATGTAGAGACGTTTGCATTGGGGGATGTTAATAAATTACGTCAACAGGAACATTTTTTTAAATTATTTATTATACCTCCAACCTGAATGTCAACATATATCAAGGAATCAAAGAAATAAATACGTGACACATTACTTACCACCACTACTCAATGACAACTGTGAAGGAATCAGAGACTCAATTACGCCACACAGTTATTACCACCACCCCTCAACAAAAATTGACAAAGAAATCAAAGACCTAATTTCGTCATTTGTCTTACCACTACTCTTCAATAACAACTGTCAAGATATCTAAGACCTAATTATACCACACATTTCTTATCACCACCTTTGAACAATAACTATCAATTAATCAAAGACCTAATTACACCAGACATTTCTTATAAACACCCCTCAACAAACAAAAAAAACGAATAGAAGAAGAATAAAAAGGAAGAAAGTGACTACAATATCTATTTAAAATGTAATAATAAACTATGTATGCTTTCCTATCGCAACCAAACGGCATCGGTTGAAGTTCACTGGTAACTTGTCGGAGGAGAAATTCCCATAATGTTACTCCAACAGAGTGGAAAAATACGAACTGTGGTAACTTACTGGTACAAAAATGATGATGAACTCATCCACACTGAACTTGGTATTATTATGCACCTCTTAGTTTATTTTTTCTTCATAGCATTTATTGTTTTTCATGACATACTCATCGTCGCTTGGGAAAGAGTAACACCATTATGCACTCCCGGAGAATGCCGAGAGATGGCATCACATTATAGGTGCTGAAGACTACACTAGCCTCTGGTCAACCACTCGCTAGATAACTAGGCAAAAAGCCTAAACGCAATGCCGACTGCGTTCATATCGGCATTCAGTAATATTTTGTCAGCAATTGTCGGAAGGAGAGAAAATCTTTCATTGGGACGTTGCATACAATTTCGTATATTAGGAGTTGCCTTTCTTTAACACATTTTGATACCGAAAATTCGCCAATAATAAATGCTGTATGATACGATTACTCATTCTTTGCATATATGATAACCATCCAGTCCAGCAACCATCGTATGATAACCATCCAGTCCAGCAACCATCGTATGATAACCATCCAGTCCAGCAACCATCGTATGATAACCATCCAGTCCAGCAACCATCGTATGATAACCATCCAGTGCAGCAACCATCTTATGATAACCATCCAGTCCAGCAACCATCGTATGATAACCATCCAGTCCAACAACCATCGTATGATAACCATCCAGTCCATCAACCATCGTATGATAACCATCCAGTCCAGCAACCATCGTATGATAACCATCCAGTCCAGCAACCATCGTATGATTACCATCCAGTCCAGCAACCATCGTATGATAACCATCCAATGATAACCATCCAGTCCAGCAACCATCGTATAACCATCCAGTCCAGCAACCATCGTATGATAACCATCCAGTCCAGCAACCATCGTATGATAACCATCCAGTCCAGCAACCATCGTATGATAACCATCCAGTCCAGCAACCATCTTATGATAACCATCCAGTCCAGCAACCATCGTATGATAACCATCCAGTCCGACAACCATCGTATGATAACCATCCAGTCCAACAACCATCGTATGATAACCATCCAGTCCAGCAACCATCGTATGATAACCATCCAGTCCAGCAACCATCGTATGATTACCATCCAGTCCAGCAACCATCGTATGATAACCATCCAATGATAACCATCCAGTCCAGCAACCATCGTATGATAACCATCCAGTCCAGCAACCATCGTATGATTACCATCCAGTCCAGCAACCATCGTATGATAATCATCCAGTCCAGCAACCATCGTGTGATAACCATCCAGTCCAGCAACCATCGTATGATAACCATCCAGTCCAGCAACCATCGTATGATAACCATCCAGTCCAGCAACCATCGCAGCTTTCTGATGCTTAGTAATCAAATTATTCATCATAAATGTGCCCGTAAACGCACACACTCGCACGGGCGTATATACAGTATATGCTGTTCAAAAAATAAAACAATAAAGAGGCGCAACTTTATTGGATTTACTTTTATAAAAGATATTGGCTGTCCAACTTCTCACGGTTTCCTGAATTGTACTCACCTCATGATTGGTGAGGTAATGAATGAGGACAAAGTCAAAGAATATTTTTTGCAAATAATCGTGACAGGTTCCTGACAAATCACGTGAACTTACTGTGTCTCATCTCACACATAACAACAATGATGATGATGTTCGTCCGTCGTGATCGACGATGACCAAAAACTCAACCATAATAATAATAACAATAAATAATAAAATAATAAAGTTAATAGTGCGTTTTTAAATGACTAGCAAGTCCAATGCGCGCACAAAATGTTCTTTTACAGAATTGACAACAATAGAAGGTATCTGTGTGAGGTTGAGATGTTTTTTCTTTTCTACGTGTCCGCTTCTGTCTTGCAGTTTCTTGTCTGAATTCTTCTGCCGCTAGTGCTCCCGTTCTAATGCTGTAACGCCATGCTGTTCTATCCTGAGCGAGGCTCTCCCAAGCTTCTACGTCAATGTTAAGATGTTTCAAGGATGACATGAGCGTGTCTTTGAAACGCTTTTTCTGTCCACCAGCTTTTCGAAATCCTGCCTTGAGTTCTCCATAATATATTTGTTTTGGCAAACGCGAGTTCTCCATACGCACAAGATGGCCTGCCCAGCGTGCCTGCGCCTTCATAAGTATTGTGTTTGATGCTTATTGAGGTTGATTTTTCCAAGACCTCGTAGTATGGTACTTTGTCCCACCAATGGATGTTTAGTAATTTACGTAGGCAGGTAAGATGGAAATGATTTAACTTTCTTGCATGTCTAGCATACACTGTCCACGTTTCGCAGGCGTATAGTAAGGTTGGTATAACAGCAGCATGATATACTTGTAGTTTGGTGGTTGTTCTTATACCTCTTCTGTCCCATACATTTTTGCGTAATCTGCCAAATACAGCACTAGCTTTTGCCAGTCTATTGTTAATTTCCACATCAATGTTGAAATCGCGAGAGAGAGTGCTTCCAAGGTAAGTAAAATTGTCGACTACCTGAAGTTTTTCCTGATTGACGATGATGGAAGTAGCAGTATGTTGGCTATTTGATGTTGCTTGGTGCATGACTTCTGTTTTTTTGGTGTTAATAGTGAGACCAAAGTTGTTGCAGGCCTTTGAGAAGCGGTCTATGGTGCTCTGCATGTTTACGACAGTCAGCATACAATGCACAGTCGTCAGCATAAAGTAATTCTCTAACAGTACTAGATTTAGTTTTCGTGTTTGCTTTTAGACGACGTAAATTGAAAAGACCACCATCCGTTCTGTAATTGATCATTATGCCTGCTGTTTCATTACTATGGTGTGTTTCCGTTAACATGGCTGTAAATAACAGGCTGAAAAGAGTAGGGGCCAGCACACATCCCTGCTTTACACCATTTGTGACAGGGAATGCAGGAGATACTCCTCCGTCGCAGATAACACTAGCCATCATACCGTCATGAAATTGTCGTATCACAGTGACAAGTTTTGGGGGGCATCCGAACTTTGTAAGCACCTTCCACAGTCCTTCTCTGTTAACGGTATCGAATGCTTTAGTTAAGTCCACAAATGTTGCTAAGAGTTCACTATGTTGCTCTTGTGTCTTTTCCTGAATTTGTCGTGCAGAGAATATCATATCAACTGTACCACGACCTGCACGAAAACCGCACTGACTCTCTGGGAGTAGCTCGTTTAGTAGAGAATTATTTAATCTGTTGAGTATGACACGAGCGAGAATTTTACCAGCTATAGACAAAAGTGATATGCCCCTATGATTATCACAAGACTGTTTGGTACCTTTGCCTTTATATAGGTGCACTATAGAAGCATCTTTTAGATCTTGAGGCAATGTACCTGAGTTCCAGAAAATACCAAAAATGTCAGTTAGTTTTTTAATCAGCAGTGGTCCGCCATTTTTATAAATTTCAGCAGGTAAGGCATCAAAACCTGGAGCTTTATCATTTGACATTTGTTTAATCGCTATAATAACCTCTTGACTGCTTGGGGGTATATCTAGTTCTTCTCTTATCCTAAGTTGTGGTATTCTGTTTATGACTTCTTCATTTATTACTGATGGTTTGTTTAGGATTTCTTCAAAATGTTCAGCCCAACGATTTAAGATGTCATTTTTATCAGTGAGAAGCTTCGACGAATCGGCATTTAATAGAGGTGGTGATCCCGATGAGTGTGGACCATAAATAGTTCTTAAAGCCTCATAGAATCGCTTATAGTCCTTTCTGTCTGCAAACATTTGAATTTCTTCAGCTTTTCGAATTAGCCATTTATCCTTTATCTCTCTAAGCTTCTTTTGACAAGTGTTACGGATCTTGTTATAGGCTTCTTTCTTGGACGGTACCCCTTGTAGTTTCTTGAAAGCTGTGTGTTTCTCTTCTAACAAGGATGTTATCTCAAAATTATTATCATCAAACCAGTCTTGGTGTTTATGTACCTTCACTCCCAGATGTTCCTTCGCTTTGGCGTAAATAATTCCTTTAAACGAAGCCCAGCTATCTTCAGATGTGGTATTAAGAAGATCTAAGTCTCCCAAGGCTACGTCGAGATCCTTGGAGAGATTATTTTTTATATCGTGGTTACTCAACCGATCAGTGTTTATGCGTTTTTCTATCTTTTATCCCTGTGGACGTCTTTTTCTTGCAATGGTGAAATTTAGTTTGGATACTATAAGCCGGTGATCAGTCCAGCATTCAGCTCCACACATTGCTTTTGTGACACGAACATCTTTGATGTCCCTTTTTCTGGTTATGATATAGTCTATAAGATGCCACTGCTTGGAGCGTGGATGCATCCAAGAGGTCTTTTTGCGCGTTGGCAAACGAAACATAGTGTTGGTGATAGTGAGTTCGTGCACAGAACATAGCTTTAAAAGAAGGGAACCATTGCTGTTACATTTACCAATCCCATGACGTCCAAGAACACCTTGCCATGTCTGGGAGTCTTTGCCAACTCGGGCATTGAAATCACCCAGGATAATGAGTTTATCAGTTCTCGGTGTACCAGATATAGCGGCATCTAACTCTTCATAGAATTTATCCTTTTCCTCATCAGGATTTGTCATTGTCGGCGCATATGCAGAAAGTAATGTGGCAAAGTTATTTTTGCTCACTTTCAATCGCAACGACATCAAGCGATCGCTAATTCCTCGAGGCAGACCTGGAAGTTTCTGCACCAGAGATGATTTTATAGCAAAACCAACACCTGATTCACGCCTCTCTGTGTTTTTACGTCCTATCCAGAAGAATGTATACCCTCCACCTCTCTCTGTCAACTGACCCTCATCTGCAAACCGCGTTTCACTAAGTGCAACAATATCCAGATTATAACGGGCCAATTCTTTAGCAATTAGTGCTGTTCTTCTTTCTGGTCTGTTTACATCTGAGATATCCGTAAGTGTCCGAACATTCCATGAACCAACTAGGATTGATTCACACTTTGTTCTCTTCATATTTAATTAGTAAAGATAAGTAAATAAATGGGTTGAGAAATGACTAGCGCTGAAGTTGGTTTATAGTGTGGAAGAGTTGCGCTAATCGTCAACCACACTCTCTCTCCTGAGTTTTATCTTGGTCCAGTGGCAAGACAAAGTCGAGACAACTGGGAGAAAATCAGGTGCAGTGGATGGCCAGAGCGTACTATGTGTCTAACTGTGCCCTATGCTGTCCACACAGCTCTGCTGTTAGCGCCTATGTACCCGTTGAGTTACCTGCCAACTTCTTGACAACAATACATCATCAATGGATGCATACAGACTGGACAATTACAAAGTGTAGTGGCCAGACAATCACCATTAGTCGCCTTTGGAGACGATTTAAACAAACTGGCTTATTTGCAGACCGGCTGCGTAGTGGAAGACCCGAGTCACAACTCCTACCGAAGACCATTTCATACAGCTGTGTCATCCCAGGAATCTATTCGCATCTGCGTCCTCCACACAGTCCAATCAATGCGAGCAGCTCGTCAAATTTCAGATCAAACGGCCAAGTACAGGCTACACAACACTAGTCTTTAGGATAGAAGACCCTACAGAGATCCTGTTCTTACGGACCAGCATCGCCAGAACCTACAGCAATGGACGAACCAGCATCGTCAATGGCCCGTTTTGAATGACTGGAGACGAGTTTGGTTTAGTTAAAGTCTGAAAGTTTATTCATGTCAATGTTCTAATATCAATTCAGTAAAATAAAATATTAGGGCACGTTTGAAATAATTATGGGTTTCTTTTTTCTAACACTATATATATATATATATATATAGTGTTTATTATATATTGATATATATATATATATATATATAGTGTTTATTATATATTGATATATATATATATATATAGTGTTTATTATATATTGATATATATATATATATATATATATAGTGTTTATTATATATTGATATATATATATATATATATAGTGTTTATTATATATTGATATATATATATATATATATAGTGTTTATTATATATTGATATATATATATATATATATATATAGTGTTTATTATATATTGATATATATATATATATATATATATATATTGATATATATATATATATATATATATTGATATATATATATATATATATTGATATATATATATATATATATATATATATTGATATATATATATATATATATATATTTATATATATATATATATATATATTGATATATATATATATATATTTATATTTATATATATATATATATATTGATATATATATATATATATATATATATATTGATATATATATATATATATATTGATATATATATATATATATATATATATATATATATATATATATATATATATATATATATATATATATACATATATATATATATATATATATATATATATATATATGAGTTATTAGGGGGGTAATACGCAGCAATAAAAGCAAATATAATAGACATCATGTAAGTAATTTATCGAGAAATAAATAAAAATGTGAATCTGATGAGAATGTATTCCATTAAACTACCCTCACATGTACACAATAGAAGAACTGGATATAGTTCTAGAATACGAGCAAGAAACGAATGGATAGGCAACATGGAAGATACACTGAAAAAAATATCAACACAATGCAATAAAGGCGACACACCATGCATTGAATCACACATTAACTTCACACATCCCGTTTATGCTTCACGGCAACTTTAAAACATTCCTTTCGGGTTAAATAATAGCACATTCACAAACATACGTAGATAATATACGTGTTGGCTATACATTTCCGCCTTCTTAAACCCTAACATCCCAGATAATGCTACACTTTTCTTACCTCCTAAAACCCTAACATCCCTAGATAATGTTACATAATTCTTGCTCCCTCAAACATCCCTAGATAATGTTACACTGTTCTTTCCTCCTCAAACCCTAACATCTCAAGTATATGTTACACTGTTCTTACCTCATCAAACTCTAACATCCCTAGATAATGTTACACATTTCTTACTTCCTCAAACACTAACATCCCTAGATAATGTTACATATGTCTTACTTGCTCAAACCCTAACATCCCTAGATAATGTTACACATTTCTTACTACATCAAACACTAACATACCTAGATAATGTTACACAACTCTTGCCTCCTCAAACATCCCTAGATAATGTTACACTGTTCTTTCCTCCTCAAACCCTAACATCTCAAGTATATGTTACACTGTTCTTACCTCATCAAACTCTAACATTCCTAGATAATGTTACACATTTCTTACTTCCTCAAACACTAACATCCCTAGATAATGTTACATATGTCTTACTTCCTCAAACGCTACCATCCGTTTTCCTCATAGGTTCTCTATCCTACCCAGAAAAATTGATTCCATTCTTATACACTTTGGCATTTATCGATTTTATTGATAACATTCTGGTAGCCATCGCAGCTTACAAGCATCAGCTGCCAGTTTCTCGTCATGTGAAAATAGCATGGCTCAATGAACAAATGGGTGGAAATGTTTTTAAAAAAACATCACACTGATTGTTCCCGTTGTTCGTCATTGGTTTGTGTGTGTGCGCGTATGGACTTAACTCTTTGTGATCCTTTGAATCGTGCCGATATTGAAAATTAAGTTTTGTTTTACAAGTGTTTGAAATATTGATCGATTTACGTATAACATTAAGCTAAGATAAATCTGAACTGATGAGGTAACGAAAATAGGTGATCTTTACTGGAAGGTTACCGTGACAATAATATTTGAACTTCGACCTTTATCAACATTATTATCATTTCCAGTACCAGATAGAGTAGGCAATCATTGATCTCCACAACTTTTGATCTACAGAACTGTATATCATCTCTACTGCTGACGTTCTACCGTGCAACGATACTAGATAGTTGATCGATCATCATCATCATCAATCAATCAATCAATCAATCAATCAATCAATCAATTAATCATCAATCAATCAATCAATCATCAATCAATCAGCATCAATCAATCAATTATCAATCAATCCATCATCAATCATCAATCAATCCATCATCAATCAATCATCAATCAATCCATAATCAATCAATCATCAATCAATCATTAATCAATCATCATCATCAATCAATCCATCAATCCATCCATCCATCAATCCACCCACCCACCCACCACCATCATCATCATCATATATATTGGAAACAACAATTTATATAAATATCTTCAATCCTCATTAATATTTTCATTACTTCGGTCTGTTCTATATTTATCTTCATGTTAAAGTTTGGCATCTTTGATGTAATCTATTTGTCTTTGTAGTTGCTCTTCTGATGATGCTACTAGTGCTTGGTCGCCTGCAAGTAGCAATTGGAATAAGTTATCCTTCAGATTCTTTTCTTTCGTTGTCTTTGCTACTCTGCAAATGTGATCTATATGTGTTATGAACTATAGGGGGGCAGGGGAAGAGATAGCACACATCCCTGCCTCACTCCCGAGTGAATTTGCAAATTTTATCGGATGTACCTGTGCTCGTTCGTACTGCGGATTGACTATTGGTGTATATGCTCTGACATAGGCGTATCTGATGTTGGGGAACTTCATATGTCTGTAGTGTTATCCATATTTGTACTCTATCCACTCTATCAAAAGCTTTTTCTTGATCCACGAAAGCCAGATATAAGTCTTGTTTTGTTCTGTTGCTGTTTCTGAAAGTTGTTTGAGGGTGAAAATTGCATCTGTACAGCTTTTATTTTTCCGAAAGCTAAATTGTGTGTTGTTGAGTTGTCGTTCTATATATGTGCGCATCCTTCTCTCTAGTATCTTGCTAAAGTGTTTTCCTATGTGGCTTAAAAGTGATATGCCTCTATACTTAATGCAGTTCATCTTACTGCCTTTTCTTTCCAGGTTTTCTTGGGGTCTATTTAGTATGTTGCCGCGCTCATCGTTGATTGTTTATTTTTTTTTACTTCTCATGTTTTGTACTTTCTTGTAGAACATCATTGATGCGTTTTGTCTATCCTTATTAAGCATTTCTTCATATTGTTGCCATGAATTAATTTTTTACAGATTTTACGATTTTATTGGTGTTAACCTTTGCTGTCTTGTATGCTATTTAATTTTCAGACGTTTTGCTTGTTGCACATTTCTTGTATTTTTGTTTTTTATCTTTCATTGTGTTCTTTACCTCTTCTGTCCACCAGGTTATTATTTTTGGTTTTGTGCCTTTATAATTTTTATATCCGAATGTTCCCTGCTGTTTATATCATGGCAATGTTTGAATATTTCCATTCTTCTTCTATGTACTTGGTGTTTTCTGGTAGATTTGTGAATTCTTCGTAAATTTTCTGAATATATTTTTCGCGCACGTTTAGTTCTTCTAACTCCTTGGTTGCATTAAACATATGAGCATGATCTATATAATGACCACTAGTCACTGTGATCACGCCGGCAAGACTGTCTGCTCTTCCCATAACACCCACTTGATAAGGTACAATAATGAAGGTAACTCTGTATCACGTACTTAATAATTGACTAAAGCCACTGACGATGTGGACAGCCTGGCTAAATCTGTCGAAGCATGCTCACAGAATCAGTAAGAAAACAGAAACATGTTGCACCTTGAGACTCCACCCATATTATTGCCCTCGTAACTACAATCGTCATACTACTACTGGCTGTATAGAAAGCTTCAATTTCTTGCCCAAGACACTTCCCTTTGTCTTTGCAGTGATATCAAACTGTCCAGTATCTTCTATCTTTGCCTCTCCTGTTTCGTTTTCTCTCAATTTTGCCTGTTGTTAACATTATATTCCAATTAAATTCTTCTCATAATGTGGGACATAAGTGTATTATATCCTGATATTGATAAGTAACTTCTTTATGGTATCAATCTCCCCTTCCCCTTCCAGTAAATATTTATTAGTGTTTATAGCTGTTCCTGATATGAAAATAGGACTATGAAAATGAGATTATTAATCTGTTATATCCTGATATTGGTAAGTAACGTCTTTTTGGAGTCAACCTCCTCCAGTGCATCCTCATTAGTTTTCTAGCTGTCCCTGAGACTATCATAATTCTTTTAAAGAACAACCCTTTTTTTATTTCTATCATAAACAGTCATAATGTATCCAACAATGAATTTGCATTCGCAAATAAAAAATCCACAACGAAGATGCTTTAAACATCTGATAATCTTGAAAAATGCTCAAGGTAATATATTTATATATGATAGAAGAAGACTTCCACATATGCTCAGAGTGTGGAAGAAAATTCCACGCACGCTCTGGACTCATGAGTTACAGTAAAACACACCACGTCATAATCTTCCCATTTGAGCTCAAGTGGTCATTGTCGACTCCAAAGACGAACGACACACACATGGAAATACATATATATATATATATAAGATGAGGCAGTGATAGAGACCGTGAGAAAGATGGGAAGGAACAGAGTAGAGGAAAGAAGGAAAGAAAAACATGAGAATACAAGATCATCATTAGCATTTGCGATGCGTGGACGAAGAATAACCATACAGATAGAATTTTGCAGGTAGGAATAAAAAAAAATATTCTCATTAAAAAGGGGCAGAGTAATAAACGATCTTCACCCAAAAATATTTCCGAATTCGTGAAGAAAACATGTATCTTTTTTTACGAACACAACATCTTTAAAAGCTCAACACGACTGGACATTTGAGTGATTACTGCCCGGTTTGGCGCCAGCATAACATCCTATATGAGCTGTTAATGATACATCTTATTAGAAGCCGGATGCTGGCAACTATCACACACGCCAAGATGCTCACGTATATAACTCAATTTTAGCACGTCTAATGGCCGTCCAGGATACTGATGTGATCTGTTTGATAAATGGGAAAAATACGCTAATACTGCTATCAGTTTTAAACAATCTACATTTAAGCCCGTTATCTAGATGTTCGTAGTTATTAAAAACAAATTTACGGAAACTCAGAAGGATGATCGATGGCGGTCTTTGTCGTTGATATGCAGAAGCCTTTGCCAGCTTAAGTTCACCAAAGAGTGTGTATATTGTCTGGTTACTTGTAAATAACTCGGAAATAACTGTGTATCTCAACCAATTGTGTTAAACTACTGACTATCTGTCTGTCTGGTCTGTCTGTCTGGTCTGGTCTGTCTGGTCTGGTCTGTCTGTCTGTCTGGTCTGTCTGGTCTGGTCTGTCTGTCTGTCTGGTCTGTCTGGTTTGGTCTGATCTGTCTGTCTGGTGCATGTTGTTATCCATTTTCTGTAAACCCGATTTTCTGTAGTGTGCAGTGATTATTCAATATGTCTAAAGTGATTCCAAGATGTCACGCTGAATTCGGATGTGCCGGGACATAAGAAAATAGCACAGCCAAACTGTACATCACGAAACAGTACATGCATTTTTGTGGAGTACATCCTGCTGATTCAATCAATCAAGTGCCATGTCGATTGGAGTAGACGATCATGCTTCTCCACAACCCTCTGTCACTTGTGTGATTAATAAGTTCAGTTGGTGACGTTTTTTTGTGCCACAGCGACAGCCCATCCAAACATGTATCTCTTTGTCTTCCACTGGCTCTTCTCGCCTTGATCTATGCAGTAGTTACTAAATGTTCACGTTTTACTTTTCTCATCACATGCTCTAAAACGATTGATTGTCCGTTTCAAATTCTCGCTATAATTTATCGTTTTACGCCAGTATCTTTCAGAACTTCTACATTAGTTTTCTTGTCTGTCCATGGAATGTTGATCATTCTTCTTAAAAGCCACATCTCAGTTGCCTCAAGCTTATCTTGGACACTTTTGTTTACTGTCCATGCTTCGTTTCCATAAAAAAAAACGACTGGTTGAACATAACATCCTAGCACTCGAATTCGTTTATGCATTGGCATTACTCAATTGCATAGAATGTTTCCAGCTGATTTCCAGCATTTAGAAACGGTTGGGTGCTTTGCTCATTACGATCAGTGGTTTTTAAAAAAAAATTTTCTTTTTCAGAAAGACTATTCGCTGCCAAAGCTATGTGCTCACAGCTATTGTCCGTTTATAAATTCACAATCACACATTTAATCGAATATTTCAGAAACTGTTTGTCTGATCGCAGATTTTTTTGGAATCCAACTTTTCATTCAAACCGACGCTAAAATATGTTTGTTTTTCTAAAAATGTCAGTAGTTTAACACGTTTCCACTCGTCTATCTATAACTTATATAAATATGCACCCCCTCTGCATTGTGTAAAATATAAGATGTTTTACAGTATTCTTTCGAGTGCACCCACAGGAAATTACTCTCCAAATAATGGAAAACATTTGCATTGGTGACGCTTCGTTTATATTGTTTGGACTTTTCATTTGCTGTGACGGAAAGTACAAATATATTGACCAATTGAAGACATGATACAAATTAAGAACGTCACCAATCACGGTATTTCCACTATCTACAGGCAGGGCTATATTGTCGTGTGATCTAAAAACAGGGTTTTTTGTTTGTATTAAAACAGGTACCCTCATTTCTTGTTTTGCACGGGAATATAGACTTGGAACTCGATTTCCTGAGTGCAAACATTTTGTTTGGACGGCCATACGTCACTCACGTTAACACAATTATCTATTCATTATTCATTCCAATGTGTTGTAAACATAGTGACCAATAGAATTCACTGAAATAATCAGTTGGACTAACAAAAGTGATGCAATAAGTACATTGAATTTCATTTGTGATTTTGGTTTTGCAAAATCACTATCTTTGTGTCTAAAATATAAGTTTCAAGTTGTCGTTCAAAATCGTATTCGACTTTTTGTTATTGTGTTATAGTTTTAGTTTTTTGCAATTTACATTCATATATAATTCGAAATGAGTTTGAAGTGCAACTTTATTGTGATATAAATATATTGTGCTATTATTAACACTAAAACACGAACTAAATTGGTTCTTGGTCTGGATAGATCAATGGTTTTTTTCCAGTTCGATGAAGCAGGATTTTAAAAAGCACGCATCTCAAGCAAGGTGGAAAAATGAAAGTTAACGACTTGGACATAGATGTAATAAGGCGGGAAATATTGAAAATGTTTGCTAAAAATGAACTTGTTTCTCTTCGGAAATTAAAAGTAAAATTGCTGATCGATTGCGATATTGAAATACCTAAAGGTTCTCTGTGGAAAATTATAAATACTGTCGGTTTTACTTTCAGGTAAACCTTAGGTGACAGGAATATTATTTGAGAAAAGTCACATTTGTTTGCTGCACCTTGATTGAAGAAAATACACGAAACAGATCCGGGAGTGGATAAGCCAATGTTATTATATTATATTATATTTATGTTAATGTTAATGTTAATGTTAATGTTTATGTTTTTGTGTTGTGATGTGATGTATTGTATTGTATTGTATTATATTATATTATTATATTTGGAAGAATCCTGGGTCAATGTTCCCCATAAATACTAAAGAATCGCAGTCAGTGGACGGTGACCATAAATGTAACATTCCAAGTATCAAAGGCCAGCGAATTGTACTCACGCAGGCAGGAAATAGCAACAGTAGCCTTGTCCATGAAGCTGGACTTATTTTTCAATCAAAATGTACAGATGGCAGGGACTATCATACTGAAATGAATGGACATATTTTCAGGCATTGGATGGAGAACCATCTTCTTTCAATTCTAGAATGACCATAATTTTCAGTAATGGACAATGCTTCTTTTCACAATGTAGTAGCATATGAAGACAAAATACCAAATGCATCAAATACAAAATATCAAATTAAGACATGGATCACTGTGGAAAATGTCCACTTCAACGATATCTTTTTTGAAGCCCCAATTGCTACAGCTTGTGAGGAAGACAAATAAGACACATGTGTATTATATTGATAAAATCATTCAACAATATGACCACACTTATCTGTGACAACCGGCACATCATGCTTAACTTTCTTAACCCGATAGTGTTAGTTTGGTTTAAGGACAAGTTGCCGAATATAATTCAACGTTTATAATGATACTGAAGGTCTGACACGCTAGTACCTCTCCAAAATAGACGTTGAATTTTGGAAAAAATGTTTTGATCATGTAATCCGAGAGTGAGATGACTACTGGCACAGAGATGGTTTACAATTTCTGCAACCATTAACAATAATCAACCTCTTGGAATCATCAGATGTGGAATTTAAAAGAATATTTCGTAGTCAGACCACATAATGGTCCTACATAAATAAGTGTACGCTGACCACACCATTAGGTACATATACAGTGGTACCAAAATACATCTCATCAAACATCGGCTAAAATAATACAATATTTAAGCACATTTAAGAAACCAGGGGTCTAATGGTGACCAAAGGGCAGACTAACAGCTGTATATTGCAATGAATTTTACTATTGCACATACGAGTGACAACACAATTGACAACACATACATCAATTTCACCTATCAAGTATTTTTAGACGATACGCCTTTGAATGATACAATGTTACTTGACAGTAACATGCTCACTGTAATATCTCAAATTTAACCCCACTTATTTGTAATTGACCAAAAATTTCAAAGTATTTCGCCGACGTGCGCAATCCGGAGCAGGTATGCACTGAATGATACAAATATTTTTGCGTCGGATAAAATCTAATATTGCATGCCAAATGTCTCAGCAATCAAACAGATAGTTTCTGAGATTCGATTGAATGTGTAATTACGAATTTATAAACGGACTATAAAAAGATTACATCTTCACAATTATCAATGAACTAAGCAACCAGTAAATCTCACGTTATGCCACGTGATGAAAGGATCCAATCAAACCTTTCAACTCTGCTCTGTAACACTTCATATGGTATGTCAGAGCTATTCCAAGAATTTCAATTTTTGGCGATATTTATGTTATTACCTAGAGCAGTTTTCCTCAACCTTGGTCATATGCCCCCACATTATACTCCAAAAATAATGTAAATAATTTGGGGTGAGGGTGATGGAGAACGTCGAAAAGGAGAGGGGGTATTTTTGCGGAGTGCAGATCCGTCTTGGCAAGCAGCAGAACGAAAAATATTTGGGCGATATTTAGCAAAATACCAAAAATGTTTCTGCCCTGCAGGAAGTTGAGAAACTGTTTTTATCTTGTTATTATTAGCTCCTGCGAAAGAAAAATGTGTCCCCAAAATAAAAATAAAAGTAAAGTAGCGCGTAGCATTTATTAATGCCGTAGGAGTGTGAGATGATACCGATCTCACATTTCAGAGGCTCTGCAAATGAGGGTGGTAGCCATCTCCTCTCCCTTGTAGTCTTTACTTCCCGGATTAATCCGGTGCCCATTTAAGGCTGGGTCGACCTCTGAGCCGTTGCAATCTGAAAAACATTTCCGTCTAAACTGGGGAATGAACCCAGGACCATTCATATGCGAAGCCAGTCCCCAAAGAGGATAACAGCAAAAACGCTACTTTTCTAAACCAACGATCAGCTTCATACTTAAATGCTACACAGCTACATCTCTATATTTATGACTAGTTTTGTGCAATAATAATTAATAATAACAGTAGTAGTAGTAAATAACAATGATAATAATAATAATAATAGTAATAGTAAAAAGAATAATAATCATAACAATAAAGTGATAATGATAATAATAACAATAGTAATAATAATTATAGCAATAGTAATACAATTAAATTACTACAATAATAATAACAATAGTAATAATAACAATAATAATAATAATATACCAATGGATACGAACGATATATTATTAACTCCTATGTTGATCTGCAAAAAATTTGAAATTTAAAAAAGTTTTGGATGAATTATAAGATTCAATTCCAGACGCAATAAGAAAACACACGTGGTCGTCAATTTTCCATACTGACCCTGCATTAGTGCTTCAAAAAAGCACTCACAATTATCATGCATTATGCGGTAATTTTCGTTGAATGCACACAAAATTCTTTAGAAATTTCCACAAGGAAAATCGAAAGAAGTGTACACAGCGGTCGAGTCTGTGTAATTGGCGTATACGATGTTGAAATAGTTTCACGTAGGTAGTGGTTTTATATCGCGGTATAAGCTTAAATTGTGTGCAAGTTAGCGGATTATTTCAATCGATAGCAGGTGAAAATGCAGTACAAATGTAAAGCTTCTTCCGTGCGAAGAGTACTTTACAAAAAGTTGTCATCACTGCCATTCTGTAAGCCTTTCGGTTCTATGCAAACTGTCCTATAACTAGTGACATATTGAAAAGGAATTCGGTATTCTGTGTCCATAGACATCTTGGACAACCTCTTGTAATCTTACCTAGAAAATCATCATCATCAGGTGACATATTCTTTCCAGAACGTAGTCGTCCCTATGGATCTCTTGAATTTTCCGCGGTCTTGAGCAAGTTATCATGCCTTTTCTAGTGACATGCGCAGACATTCTTGAACGTCTTTTGTCCAACGGCGTTTTGGGCAGCCTATACCCCTGTTGCCTTTATCATACCCTCCAGTGACACTCTCTCCAAGTCGTCGTGATTCTTAATGTGACCGAAAAAAAACTAGCTTTTTATTTAATATGGTGTTTACAATCTAGCCTTCTTGGACGTTATTTGTTAGTAACACCTCCTGGTTTGTTTTCCTTGCTGTCCATGGTATTCTCAAAACGTTTCTGTAGCACTTTAAATCAAATGATGTTATTCTCTTGGGCACTGTTTTATTTAGGGTCCATTCTTCACATCCATATGTCGCCATTGGAAACACACATGTTCATAGTAAACACAACTTGGTTCTTATGTTAGTACCCTGCCAAAGTTTCTTTAGCTGTTTTAATTTTGACAGCGCCATTGCTGTTATCCTATTAATCTCAACTGCGCAGTCACCCGCATTGTTTATATTAGTTCCTAAATAATCAAAATGTGTGACTTCTTCTAAATTGCAGTTCTCAATATTAATTTTGGGTCTTGATGTAGTTTGGTTTTAGAAAATATAACTTCTTAATACTTGTAACCTAGCTTTATAATTTACCACTCGCCATAGATCTTTCGTCTGTAATGCTTTTTTGTGTATAAATCCTGAATACCAATGGATAGAAATATAGATTAATAAATCTAGCATTGTTTGGCTGTATACATTTTCTAGGCAATATAAATAGGCTCAAATTGTTGGTCATTGCTTTTTAAACGCTCCGGATGTACAATTGATTGCGGCGGGATTCTAACCCAGAACCCTGGCAATACAGAAGCGACCTGTACCTAGGGATGTGTATTATCATCAACCCTGTTTAGCATCATGTTCTCTGCTATGTTGGATGATGCTTTCAGAGATCTAAACTTGTGAGTAGACATCAGAAGAAACTGTACCACGGTTTCTTCCGTAGACATCAGGAGTAGACACGTTGATGAAATATTATTCAACCTTCGGCGGCTTCAAGAAAAAAGTATTCTTCTTCTTCTTCATCTGCGTTCATTCTCAAACTCCTGCAGATTAGCAGGATGTAGTCCAGAGAACGGAATGCGTTGTGTCATGGATTACAGCATTGCTGCGATATCTTCGCCTTTCGGCCTGGAACATCCGTCTTCAGCATGGCTTTGGAACACTGACCCTAAATGGGATGGGACAGCCAACTACATCCTTAACCTCCTTAGTCGCCTTTTACGACATGCGTGGAAGGTAAACAGTGTTGCTATTCTTCGCTCCTCTTTTGGGCCCCGGCAACACACGGGCGAAAAAATATTCAAATCCTCAGTGATTTCATTCGCGGATACTTGAGTCATAAATGTTAAAATGGAAAAAAATAGAAGTCATGTTACACGCAGCACCTAGCAAAATGTGTCAATAGTATTTCATAAAGATAAGTTGCGTAGGACACTGAAAGTTGTGAATATTTACATACCTAGATAGTACAATATTACAAACTGTCATCGTTGATGTTGTAATATGACGTATTCTTTCAAGAATGAGAGCCCTTCTAATGAATCCACTGAAATCTGCGCAGTCTCAGGCAAATTGTCCCGCCTCCTCTAGCGAAATGTGCTTGCATTAATGAATTTCTTGTCCAGCGACGTTTTGATCGACCTTTTTCTTCTATCGCCCCTTCCAACAACACCTCTTTCCATACCATCTTGTCACTTCATATGACCGGGAATAAAACCCAACTTTCTTTTTAATATTTTGCTTAAAAGCCAGCCGTCTTGGACGTTGATTTTTTAGCACACATTGGATGATCTTCATTGTTGTCCATGGTATTCTCAGGACTCTTCTATAGCACCTCATTTAGAAAGGCACTATTCTCTTGGCTCTAGTTGTATTTATTGTTCATGGTTTGCAGCTGTAGATCGCCACTGGGAACACACTTGTACGTAACAAACTACCTTACTTCCGGTGTTTGCACAGTGCCACAGTTTCTTCAGTTGTTTTCATTTCGACATTGCTATTTCGGTTTTCCTCCTGACCTGAACTACGTAGTCTCCTGCACTGTTTATGTTAGCTCCTAGATATTATAAATTTGTCATTTATTCTAAAACACTTCTATCAATTTGTCACTTCTAAAATACTGTTATCTATTTGTCACTTCGTCTAAAACATTGTTATCAATTTGCCACTTTTGTTTGGAAGTCTACATATGGACAAATCATAGTATGGAAAAAGCATGGTGGACACTTTAGTGAGGTGTAGTCCTCGAACATAACCAATATGGTAGGGGATCTGTGATGATGTGGAGAGGCATTAGTTTAAATCTCTCACTCTCACTCTCTCTCTCTCTCGTCTAATTGAGTGTTGATTCTACTAACTCTGATCGTCCCAGAACTACGAGTTACTGTGCACATTTCAGTAATTTTAGATTATAATGTAAGACCACACCGTCTTTTTGCAATAAATTATTTCCTGCAGCAATCGAGTGTCAATAAAATGAAGTGTAGTGGAAACAATCCTGATATGAATCGCATACAACAACTTCGGGACGAGCTTGGGCGTCGAGTTAAACAACATCAGCCATCTCCTACAACTCTGCATGAACTGCTTATGGTACTTCACCATCACAGGCAGGCAGTACCCCAATGTTTCATTCGCAAGCTAATCATTTCCATGCAACAGAGCTGCATTGAAGATGTATCGAAAATAATGGAGGACACACACGGCGCTGACATTGTTGACCTTTGTTGTTATTCTCATTAATTTTGAAAATGAGGGATGCATTGCTTATTTTTCTGTAATTTTACACTCGTTAATGTTTGCGTCATGAAATATAGTGTTGATTGCAACTAATAAGCTTATCATTTTATATTTTCAATTATGTTCTGTTATTCATTTCTTTCTTTTGACGTATTCATCATTTCAAAATGTGGTCCTTTTTTGGAAGGATATATACTGAAGGTTCAATCAATTAAGTGCCTTGCGCTGAGTGACGTAGGCGATCATGTTTCTCCACGAATCTTTGTCTCTTGAGTTGTCAATAAGCTCGATTGGTGAGCTTCTACCGTGCCACATTACAAGTCCATCTAGTAACTTTTCTCTTTGTCATCCCATATCTCTTCTCCCTTTGATCTTTCCAGTGGTTATTAAGTGTTCAAGTTGTCTCCTTCTCAGCAAATGCCCTAGAATTCTTGACTGTCTGCCCCTAATGTATGATATGATTTATCTTTTTACGCCAGCATCAATGAGAACCTCTGCATTCGTTTTCTTAGCTGTCCATTGTATTTTCATCATTCTTCTCAGAAACCACATTTCTGTAGCCTCTAATTCGCTTTGAAGTTTTTTTGTTTACAGTCCATGCTTCACATCTATAAAAAATAATTGGTTCGATATAACATCTCAGCATTCGAATTCGGATCTGCATTGATATTTTTCCATTGCACAAAATGGTTCTAATTTTTTGGTATGCTGATCTGGCTTGTGCTGTTCGTCTCTTTATTTCACTTTTTCAACTTGTGCTAAATTTGTGTCATTAATTGTTTGTTTTTCGTTCGCTCCATTGTAACCATCACGGATATCCGTGCGATTTCCGCCGGGAGCGTGATTACGTTGTGCCACCGTTATGCGCCTTGTAGGCCTAGCACATCCGATTTCGGCATGCCTTGACAATTCGGGTGGGCTACCCTTAGCCTGTGACAGCCTCTATATCTGTCTCCAGGCACGCGTAGTGGAGACTCTTCGCCCAGACGATTTTTAGCTCTCGTCTGACTCGAACGAAGTGTTCCACTGTCTATGAACTTGCCTCGTGTAATTGGACGTGCTGTGCCTGTGCCCATTGGGTACTGAACCGTTTCTCATCCGTGAGCCTGGTTCCTTAAGGGGAAGAACTCAACAGAGGAGTTGGACCCTGGCTCTTTCGCCCTCTTAGCCGAGGTGTCATTCACCGACATCGTGTACCCCTTGTCCAAGTTCGAGTCTCACACCACGCGTTTGAGAGCAAGGCGTTCTCGAGCTGAGCGTCCTTGTCCCAATAGCGCCTGAGCCCATCAGGTACTGAACCCTTTCTCTCTTCAAGTGTATTTCCGGTGTAGGAAAACCCGACAGTAGAGTTGGGCCAGGGCTAAATCGTTGTCCCTTTTGTGCCTGAGTGCATCGAGTACGGAACCCTTTCTCATCGCGAGCATATTTCCGGTTTAGGAAGGCTCGACATTAGAGTTGGGTTAGGTCTTCTTGCTTTACCAAACGCCAATGGATGGGTCTGGGTCTCTGCCTGTAAGGAACACAGGTAACTAGAAGCTCGACTCGAGCTGACGGAGCTTGTAGTTCCCCTTTCCTAGGGACTTTTCACTTTCTATTTGCAGTTCGCGCTGCCCTCTAGCGCTGTTCTGCCATTTCATTGTTTCATTGTACTCAGTATGAAATCTATTTGTCTCTCGCCATGAATCTATCTTTACGTGCATTTTACATTGGCCGCCCCTCCAATGTTCGGACTGGACTGACTAGCTTCACTGTATATCGACAGTGTCGCTATATGTGGTGACGCTGGTGGTGTCGGAGATATTGTCTGTCTCTTGTGCAGTCAAATCTCTTTCCATCTGCTACCTCCACATTCTCGGACACGATCCCCAAATGATTTGGCCAGAATCAGCTCGAGCTGCTGTATTTCTGTTTCCAGGGTGCACCGCGTGGAGGTACATTTGGGATCTTGGTTATCTGCTAACCCTGGGTCCGCCTAGAGCAATGCGTTCCCTGTGCACCCCTGTCATTAATTATTATGTTGCATCTTGAAGGTTGCTTAAATTGTTTTAAATAATACAGAATTATTCCAAGAATCGATCGAAATAAATGGCAAATATCATAATTTTCTGGCTATGTTGTTTAGTTGGAGTACACATTGTATAGCTCCGGTATTTGATCGATTTTAGAGCAATACGACCTTAAGATCATTGTGTTTCATTTGATATTTTAAATGTACTTTTATTTCGATTTTTCTGTCATGGATGACAGCCTTTCTGTAGAAACGTTCAATGTATCTGTTACTTATTAAATTAGAAGAATACAGCATAAAACTGCAACATTCTTCATTTATAAGTACAGTTCTTACAAAATTGAAAAATGCTCACAAGATAAAAGAACAAGATTCGCAAACAGACAAATCAAGTCAATCAATACACATATAAATGTGTTTGGCTTTCGTTCTCAAACTTAGCCCGGATCTTTTTTGTAACAGGTCTTACTAGATTACCAACTTGATGAAGTCCTGCGAACAGAAGTGCGTTGTTTCGCTGTTTTATTTGCGACAATGGCCCGACACATTCGGATTTGTTGGTAAACCCTAAATGATAAACAATTCAGATTCAAATTATTTAAGTGACATAGAATTGGTGATGAGTATGACATAGAAGGCACGAGTCAGGGTTATGTGTTTCAAGGAAGACTACAAAAGACAACCGCATGATGTGGTCAGAAAGAGCCGTCATTGCCATTGAACTCATTCTTGAGTTCCGATCTTACGCAACAATTTCTATTTTGTCTGTGTTTTTACAATCTCCTGCTATGTTCTACTACTCCGCACATACAAATCAAACTACTTTTTTTTCCAGACTCTCTCAGTCTTCCTATTTTTAGTCTTGTTTCAGAACAATGACTTTCTGGGAAATAATTCATGTTGTTCTTCTGACTATATGTTTTATTCATCTCCAGCGCTGTTAGTTTATTCGTACTTTCTTCAATTCTACTGACGGTTCAATTTTTCCACAAGTTCCCCATTCTTTATTTAATCTTACTATTTCAAAACTACATAACGTTGCATATATGATATGTAGGAATGCGTCAACTAGAAAACCCAACCAATAAATATAACAGTAATAATAATAAGAATAACAATAATAATAATAATAATAATAATAATGATAATAATAATAATAACAATAGCAAAAAGATTCTACGTTTCTACTCATATTACCTTCTATAGAAATAAAGACATAAAATATCAAGCAAAATTAGATATGACTCGCTGGGATTCGTGCTGCAAATACTGCAGAGCACAGACATTGAATTTAAAGAGCGATGCAACGAATTGATAAAGAAACACTTCAACAAAGACAAACGCTACTTGCTAAGGAAGCTGTTTTTTTGCATCTGCGTTAGCTAAACTAGAATCACCAGCGCAAAGAGAAAATCCACAAACTATGAATAGAGACTATCAATTTCGTCACAGACAGCATGAAACTGTTGAGCAAATGCAGAGAAGACGATTTGCAGATGCCGATGCTCGCTCATTATCACAAAGGCGTCTAAGTCTAGCAATTTCAAATGAAGCAGACAATTTTTAAGAGATCGTATTTGCTGCACATAAAACGTAAACATAGGTGGAAACGAAACGTAATTTCGTATCAATAAAATATTTACGTTCTTATTTACTTCCTGTTACTATTCTTCCGGCATGTCTTATCCATATTTCGCTCGGACACGTTTGTGGTGTGTGGTCATTTCTACTCGTCGTCTTTTGATGTTATGTACTTATCTTTAATTTATTATAAAGGCCTTTTGGTTTAATCGTCGATTGTGTCCGGTGTATCGTTATTTATATGATTATATGCTGTGTTTTGTTGTGTGTATTATTTCATGTGAGCATCCGACATTGTTAGTGCCAAAATACGACGAGTAGAAATTACCACAACACACAAACTTGTCCGAGCGAAATGTGGATGTGCGTTGACGGAAGGATATGCGTACATAAAAACGTAAATATAGGTGGAAACGAAACGAACAAAAAGATGACGTAAATGACGGAACGAGAGAGCGAGAGAGAGACTGAGAGGTGTAAACTAATGCCTCCCCACATCATCACAGATCCCCTACCGTATTGGTTACGCTCGAGTACTGCACCTCACTAAAGTATTCACCACGTTGTTTACATACTATGATTCGTCCATATGTAGACTTCCAAACAACTCGGGATGATATGTAAATATAACGTTAAACCCACTGTGCATGTGTTAATACACGCGCTGCATACACCATGCTAAACGACCTGCACTATTAGCAGCAGTCAAGTATGCTCAAATAGAAGAACAACATGCAAGAAGGTTGGCATCCTTGAGGCAATTTTGAATAGTGTGATCACTAACTACAGTGCTGGCAGCATTTCTGAGAAAATGCCTGATTACATTTACACTGAAATTCTCCGTTTTTGTGGTCGCCTCTGAATTAAGTCATCTTATCTAGGTGTAGTGACCCTAGAACGAGCTGTGCGTTGCCGTTCCTCGACGATCACAGTCAGGGAAAAACGCTGCTGCAGTCTGACAATAACTTGATTAGATACTGCAAACCACTGAGCCACATTTTGGACAGTAACACCTTCCTGCAACCAACCAATGGCTTTTATTTTATATACAGTACTCAGCTCTTGTCGTTGATGCATATTGTTGTACACTGTTATGCAGCAGTTATGTTGCTTATTCGTGTTGGTCTAGAGAGTGCAGCTCAAGACCAACACTACAGTCTACCAAAAGCATACATTTTTTCGACAGCATGTTGTGTTTCATGCTAAGACATTATTTAAAGATCCAAATTATGATCCACATCATCAGCATTTACGTAGCATGATTGCTGAGTTCAATACATTCACATACTCTGATGAGTATCCATACATCACGTGTTGAATGCTTGTTGTTCAAGTGTATAATTAATTTCAGATTAATTGGTTATGGAATATAAATATTATAATTTTTTGGGTTCATTTCCAGCTACTGCTACTTAACTTTATTCATGGATATATATACTCATAAATAACTTTACAATTCAAGGAGCTCTTGAGGCCTGGTAAACATGTTGTCGCGGCCCGGCGGTTGACAGACACTGATGTACGGTTATTACGTTTCTTTCTGCGTGTTTGTAAATGTAACTGGTTATGTAGATTCCTGGTGCATGCCAGTATATGTTTTAGAGTGTTTGTGTGTATACGTGAGAGTGCCTGTGCGTGAATATGTGTGTTTGTACGGTTTTGTTATCTCTGTTCGGGAGTGGATGCTTGTGTGCGTGTACTCTCCGATCTATGTGTGTGTGAGAGAGAGCACTCTTGGATTCCTTATTGCTATTGTGTATATTTGAGTGTTCATTTTATAGGTATGTGTATTTGAGTATTTGTGCGCGATCTTGTATATGCGAGCTAATATGCATGTGAGCTGTCTTCTTGAACTGTTCTGCTTGTGTGTGTCAATTGGCAAGATTGTTTGATTCATTCTTTTCAAATATTCGTCTGTATGTTTGTTGGCGTATATCTCTGTGTGTATCTGTATATATGAGTATGCGTGTGTGTAAAGACATGAACTCCTGCACTACTACACCAAAAATAACATGGCTGCTAAAAAAAACAATTTTGCTTTCGACCAGACGTATTATATTTAAAACTAGATCACTGGAAGGATGTATCAGAAACCATAAACTTGGGATTAGTTTCAGTGATATTAAGTCTGGCATTTATACCTCAAGGTCTTCAAAGACCGGCCATTATAGATCTCTGTCTGATCACGTTCGAAGCAAGGCAGAACTAAATCCATATTATGTTTGCAGAGGAACAGAAATAGAACGAGTGTTTAGAAAAGAACGGCTCACATTCCTGCTTCATGAAAGATATTGAAGAAATCAATCTGTTTATTGCAGCTCTAACGAAACGCGAAACCCTGCCGTGAGTTTATTTTCTTGCAGCTATTATGTCCGCTAGAGTACTTCTATTTGAAGATTTGATTTCAGTAGTTTGCTTTAGACGTCACTAAATAAGCTGTATTGAAGTGAGAGAAACATCCACAAGGTAAAGGTCAGTATTACACAAGAATTGAGTGCAACAATTTATAAATTTCTGCAAATAGAGAAAGCTTAGCACTGTAGACTGCAGTCAGCGATAGCTGATAACATTTTCTAATTTTATTCATAAAAATG
This sequence comes from Meghimatium bilineatum, assembly GCA_034231615.1. Classification (NCBI taxonomy): domain Eukaryota; kingdom Metazoa; phylum Mollusca; class Gastropoda; order Stylommatophora; family Philomycidae; genus Meghimatium; species Meghimatium bilineatum. The sequence continues at coordinate 86,570,002 of CM067299.1, forward strand.
TACTACTGCTTTTACAAATAGACGAAATGTTCTCATTACAAGAAAAAATTAGCACTGGAGACTGCAGTCAGCAATATCTGCTCTTGCAAATAGACGCTATTACAAGAAAAAACTAGCACTGGAGACTGCAGTCAGCAATATCTGCTCTTGCAAATAGACGCTATTACAAGAAAAAACTAGCACTGGAGACTGCAGTCAGCAATATCTGCTCTTGCAAATAGACGCTATTACAAGAAAAAACTAGCACTGGAGACTGCAGTCAGCAAGAGCTGTTCTTGTAACTTGCTGCTGGAATGGTCTTTGACAAAGAGATCGGCAGCATGAATGGATATTGGTTAAAGTGTAATAATAATAACGCGTCCAACATATAAGAAACCCTAATAGAAAATATTCAGCATTAAAACAATCAAGATTGTTGATCAAATGAATGACATTTCAAATTGTCGATGCACTCGAAATAAGCATAAACAGACAAGACTTGAGATTTGTATCCTTTATTTGATATCTTGATCAATTTCATATGTTGAATAGCATTAGAGCAAGATAGCGATTTACACCAGACGTAATCGATTATCAGGCTGAAGGGCGCAGATATCGCTACTAAGCTGTAAACTATCACACAACGTTCTCGTGACTAATTTTTCTAATCCGGAGATGTTTGAGAACGAAAGCAGGTGAAGAAAACATAAAAGGATGAAACATAAGTCAACGATTCAACACTCAAACAGTTTCACCATGTGGCATGTACTTAGGAACAACGGTGGCATCAGATGGAATAAGTTCAATAGAAATCAGAAGCAGAATACGGTAGGCAACGGTAGTATTTTTAGAAGTGAAGAATATACATTGTAATATGTTTATGTGAATATAAGTGAGGAAGAAGAGTTCTTCAGTGCTACGTAACTCCAATACTAACATATAGATGCGAAACATTGACAATAAATAGGGTAGTAGAAAATTTAAGGAAACAGATGTGATTTTTTTTAGAAGAATGATGTGAGCACCATGGACAGCATGAAAACTATCAAGAAGGTTCTGAGTCAATAGTGAGGCGTGTGTTATGTCTAAATATCAGAGTCAATAGTGAGGCGTGTGTTATGTCTAAATATCAGAGTCAATAGTGAGGCGTGTGTTATGTCTAAATATCAGGAACAGACATTATGTATTGTATGGACACGTTGCTAAATAAGAAGTCTGCAGAATATAGTTACAACGGGTAATAATAAGAGCAAGAGAGATAGAAGACGATAGTGTGAGAAAATATTAGTTAATTGGATATCATTGTATAGCAAAGAGCCAACGACTTTCCTGATAAAAGATAGTTGAAATAGAGATTTGATATAAGGGTCACCTATACCACTATGCGCGGCACCTGATGATAATGATAAAACGTATTGTAAATAGGACTGACTTTCTTTTATCATAGCACTTAATTTGAATTAGTTGTCTTGTATTGCACTCGTAACCGGAACCCAAAACTGTTTCAAATTTAAATAACACATTATATGATGCCATGGCTATGGTGTATCATTAGCCTGGTATCTTTGATTCTAGCATTTATTCTAAGGTACGGTGTAAGAGAGTGCATAATGCAATGGTTACTGGTATGCATCTTAGAATGGTACATTTTATTCAAGCCCTTGTTCTAAGGTAGGATGTAGCAGGTTGCAAGATACCATGGTTAATTATGTGACCCTGAGCTTGGTACCTTTGAATCACCAACTGCTCTAAGGTAGGGTGTAGTAGAAAGCACGATACCAGTGCTACTAGTATGTCTCTGTGCCTCGTATGTTTAACTCCAGCTCCTGCTTTAAGATAGTGTGTTGTAGATTTTATGATACTCTTACTACTGTTGTGTCTCTGTGCCATTTTACGCCGAAAGACGGCGATATCGCAGCAGAGCTGGAAACTTTGGTACAACTCATTTATTTTCTTCAGTTAATTTGAAGGAGTTTGAGAACGAACGCAGACGATAACGTGTATGAAACGTTTACACCAGTATTGCTAAAACACACATAAACTCATAGTAAGAACGCCAGGAAATGTTTATTTACAATCAACTGTTGTCGTGACGTCACAAATCTCGCACTATATTGTGGTATATAGTGGCTACCCATAAATTATGTCCACAAGTGCTTTTGCCAATTTTGACCACTCCCATTCCCCCCTCCCCCATATTTGTCAACAACTGTCAAAAATTCAGTGTTGGCAGGTTAAGACTGAGGCTGTCTAACGCTGATCTATAAAGTATTATAGACAAATTATCCAAAGCTTGTACCAAGTTTGAGCTGACTATTAACACAGACAAAAAAGAAGTCATCTTACAACCAGTACCTGACAAAAGTTATCTCGATCCTTGAAAACAAAGGTAAAATGGGGTAGGACTAAAAGTTGTGAATAGATTCACATGCCTAGGTAGTACTTTATCGCATAATGCCAACGTTGATGATGAAGTGTATCGACAAGGCAAGCATAACTTTCAGCAGATTGTACGCAAATGTGTGGCATAGAAATGGCATTAAATGACAGACTAAGCTGAAAGTTTACAGAACAGCGATACTTCCAGTGCTGTTATACGGTAATCAAGCATGGACTGTGTATAGATGTCATGTGAGAAAACTCACTCACTTTCACACAACTTGTTTCAGAAAAGTTATTAACATCAAATAGCAAGACAAGATTCCGAATACCATAGTTCTTGACAGACCTGGTATCCGTAGCATTGACACTATTCTTATGCGGACACAGATTCATTGGGCAGGTCATCTGGTACATTTGCCAGATCATCGCGAGCCACAGATACTTCTCTATGGTGAGCTGGAGAGGGGTACACGATGTCAAGGTGGTCAAAAGAAGCACTACAAGGACTCGTTAAAAACCTCATTGAAAGTCTTTGAAATAGACCAAGATACATGAGAAGAAGTTGCACACATTAGATGTACATGGAGCTCTAAATACAACAAGGGCGTATCGTCTTGTGAAAAATGAGGAGAAATGCAGCAGATCAACAACAGAGAGTAGCTCGAATCTCACGGATAGTCCAAAAACTGTCGACAGTGGTCATTCCATGCCCGGACTATCCAATAACATTGCGGCTCGAATAGGACTTATTAGTTATGTAGGAACCCATATGAAAGGTCATATCTATGATTTTCAAAAGTGGATTAACAAATGGTCATCATCACTTTTGATGGACGAACAACACAGGTGAGTTAAATGGTAAGACTGTTTATGCTATTAGTAGCTGTCCTTGTTCATTTAAATGAATTAACACTGTCACGCTGTCCATACTATCACTAACTGTACACAATAAAATTATCAAAGAGATTAAAGATAGACCGTTTGATAAACAAAACATCAAAGATATTGAAGATAGATCTATGACAAACAGAACATCAGAGACTGAAGATAGATCTATGACAACAGAACATCAGAGATAGATTGAAGATAGATCTATGATGAACAAAACATCAGAGATAGATTGAAGATAGATCTATGATAAACAAAACATCGAAAATTGAAAATATATCTAAAATAAACAGAACATCAGAGACTGAAGATAGATATATGACAAACAGAACATCAGAGATTGAAGTTAGATATATGATAAATAAATTATAGATATAAATTATGAAAGACCAGTTGATTAACAAAATATTAAAGAGAAAGATCATTTGATAAACAATTTTCACTGAAAATGCCGAAAGCCCTTTATTAAATAAAGCATGAAAGAGAATTAAAATAGACCGTTTGCTGTTTGATTAACAAAATTTTTTTAAAGACCGAATAAACACCTATGATAAACAATATCACAGAGAATGGACAAAGGACTTTGATCAAAGAGATAATATATAAACACTGCTTATAAACGTATCATTAAGAATAATGAATAAAATGATACATTTTCAGAAGAAAAAATAAAGATAACGAATAATAGTGTAATAATACATGTATTTAAACAGAACATCGAACATAATCGAAAACGTTTTATAGAACATCAATTGTAATTTGGAAGAAGTTTTCTAAACAGAATATCAATCCTGTTGGGAAGGCATTTTATAAACAGAACGTTAACCATAACGAGTAGCACACAACCTTCTAAGCCTCAATGAAAAATGTTCTCTCATGTAGTACACGGACGATCGAAAACGAACTGACAGTTCGATACGTTAACTGCACTGATTAACTGCGTCCCCGTGAAGGCATCTTCAGGTCTCAAGCCAGACTGAATTCTAGTAATGATAGTTATTATATGAACTCTGTTCTAACAAGCGACAATTTTCCTCTTTAGACAAAAAAAACAGCACGTTCAAATTTTGTTTTGACACGACGGCTCCTCCAGTCGACTCAGCTGTAAATGAGTACGGGACGCATGAGTTAGGGAAGGTAAAAAAAACAGCAAGGAAGGAACTGGCCACCCCACCTAATAGTTGCTGCGGTTTAGTACATGAAGAGTTATCTTCATCCCCGACGGCAGATGCCATGGGACCTACCTTTACCTTTTACCTTACATATATCAGACACATCTGTATCTTTCATATGTTTTACCAGAGCAGTTTTTTTTTTTAATTTCGCATAGAACAAATGTCGGTGTCCTGTGCCGAGGGTAATGATGATTTTGAAATAATATAAGATGAACTCATTGAAAAGTAGCAGACACATAAGAGAGATGATGTTTATCGGGTGTTAGAAATGTTGGAGCTGGCGATCATACATCTCCTAAACATTATGTTAGTGGTGCCGTCTATCAATGTTGGAGCTGGCGATCATACATCTCCTAAACATTATGTTAGTGGTGCCGTCTATCAATGTTGGAGCTGGCGATCATACATCTCCTAAACATTATGTTAGTGGTGTAGTCTATCAATGTTGGAGCTGGCGATCATACATCTCCTAAACATTATGTTAGTGGTGCCGTCTATCAATGTTGGAGCTGGCGATCATACATCTCCTAAACATTATGTTAGTGGAGCCGTCTATCAATGTTGGAGCTGGCGATCATACATCTCCTAAACATTATGTTAGTGGTGTAGTCTATCAATGTTGGAGCTGGCGATCATACATCTCCTAAACATTATGTTAGTGGTGTAGTCTATCAATGTTGGAGCTGGCGATCATACTTCTCCTAAACATTATGTTAGTGGTGTAGTCTATCAATGTTGGAGCTGGCGATCATACCAGTCTTCCTGCATCTGTTATGGTCATGCTCAAATGTCTTTGATGTCTTACGTCCATCTTCTTCTTGGTCTTCCTCTTGTTCGTCCCCTGGCATTATCCTCTCCATTATGGTTTTCTCTAGGCTGTCATGGCGATTGATATGGCCAAAATATTGTAGTTTTCTGGAAAGAGCCATGCTGTTTAGTCCGTTTTCTTTTACATTCATTTATCTCAGGATGGCTACATTAGTTATATTTTTGGTCCATGGTATTCTGAAGATTTTTCTGTAACATTTTATATCAAATGCTGCTAATATATTATTTATCTTGTTGGTGATTGTCCAGGAATCACACCCATATATTTCTACTAGGAATATGCAAGTTCTTAGGAATGTTACTTTTGTTATTTTGAAGAAGCTCAGCCATATGTTTTTCATTTGTATCAGATTCTTGACGCAATAGCCAACCTCCTCGCTTGTTCATAGCAATCCCAATTACTGTTGATAAGAGAACAAAGGTATTCAACTGGTGACTCTTTATAATTATCTGTTGGTGATACTGATTGAGAACTTGCTAGTGGATTTCTCACTTATCCTAATCTTGGTCTTGTTTCCATTCATAAATAGATGTTGTTCTTTACTATATTGTGAAATGGAGTTTAAGAGCTGTTGGAGACCTGCATGACTGTGTGCCAATAATGTTGTATCGTCAACATATCTTATTTCTGGTATCCCGTAACCTCCGATGTTGAGTGGGTCGAAGTTATTTCTCTGTAGGTCATTTCTTTAATTCCTCATTATGTTCTCTGCATAAATGTTGAAGAGATGGAGATAGGACACATACTTGTCTGACTCCTTTTTCCACGATGAACCAATCCGATATTTAACTATTTACTCTCACGGTAGCTTCCTGATCTTGATATCTCCTTTTAGCTCTATATAAATAACAAAATATAATTCTATAGAAATTAATACATTAACTGCATTCTTAACTTTCTAAATTTGACGTGTAATCATTAAAAAACGCGCACGTATTTCTTTAGTTTTCTAAGAATTGACTGCGACGCACTACTGTTACACAATATCTGATACATATTCACAGTTACAAGATGAATGTCAAATAACAATAGTCATACATACAATCTGCGTCCATCTTAAATAAAAGATGGGGACAAGATAACGAGTGTCAAGATACATTGTTGGAATTTATTTGCACAACAAAATGTCAATGCACATATGGTTCATAAAATGATATTAAACAGCGTAATTGCCATAAATCACAATCTTTAGGGAGAAAATAATTCAAAGTCGACACAGATTACTGTACCGATATAGTAACGCAGCAATACATGTCGAATGTTTATTAATAAAATAATTTGGATATGTAAAATGTAATTTGACATGCAAAAATTCGTTTTGTTTCAAATACTGTTAGTGTGATATAAAATCAGGTTTGACGACAAGCATTTTGAAGGGTTATTATATAATCTATCCGGTTCTGTGACGAAGTGGTACAGAGAGCGTTTGTGACGGTCAAGGTACCGAGTTCGATACTCGCCACAGCCATTTGAGCATCTGGATCATTAAAAAAACAATGGCAATCTACTTAATGTATTTATATTGCTTAGAAAATAACTATAGCCCAAAAAAGACAATATTGTCAGAATATCTCAAGTTACGTATGTTATATCCGCATGCCAATGTTCTAGTGTACCTTTTTGTAATTAATGGCATATGTTTACTGTATTGTGTGAACTGCTCAAATAACCAGTAATGTATGCTAAAATGAAGCATTATTGTAAAATACCGTGCTGGATTATGCTAAAAAATAAAATACCAGATCATGTGAAAATTTACTACTGTTTTATGCGAAACAGAGCTGCAGGATTATACGAAACTGCACAACTGTATAATTTTTTTAGAGTAGATTATATCGATTTCATATATTTAAAACTATATTTTCCGCAGTGCTAGCCAGCCGACTGGCGTCTTTTGTTATGTATCCTCATAAGTAAAGTCTTTCACAATGTATATCCCTTATGTTCTACACACTTTCTTAAATTTTAACAGAAAAGTCTTCTTTCATACTTCTTAATGCTCCACATAGTAAGAGGTCTTTATCCATTATCATTAATTTTATGTTAACAAGTCAGGTTTTGTCAGATATGAAGAAGCTGCCGTAAGACAGTAGTAGAAACAACCAGTTTCTAGTAACACGAACGCCGTCCAACTATCTTGGCGACCCACATTGGGTCAATGGCTTCTGGCGCACGATTATATTTAGGAGAATACGAGTCTGATCATAGGACGAATAAAGTTATACTAAAATCAAATAGCTTGCCAGGGCAGACGAGGCCATTAGCATTGGATGGCATCTTGTCTAAGTTGGGAGAAACGAAAGGCACAAAGAGTACAGCTATGAGCACATAATAGAGTACAGCTATGAGCACATAATAGAGTACAGCTATGAGCACATAATAGAGTACAGCTATGAGCACATAATAGAGCACAGCTATGCTGATCCGACAGAACATGCTGCTTACCTTGTTCTAAATGTATTGATGGTACGTTCCTGTGGAGTTAACAAGACAAGCAGAGAATGGGATCATGCTACATATGCAATTATTGATCTCTATATTTCATCAACGTTGACAAATGCAGAGGTTTAAGCAGATTGACAGATGGGTAGAGCAATATCTAGATCTTCATTGTAATGAGAATGAGCTAACAGATGATGTCATCGGTGCCATGGATACTCTACCAACACTTAACCACCTAGACAAATCTCCAACAAAAACTGAAATTAACGATACTTTTATTGACCTAGCTTCTAATAAGGTACCTGAAAAAATGAGAACTCAGAGGATGTCATAATTGGGTATCAGGTCAACATTAGAATACATTCAAAAACAACAAGTTAAATGGTTCGGCTACATAACCAGACAGAAAGAGCAAAGTATTATCCAAGAAACCCTTAACAAACGATACGAAAACAGTAGACCTATTGCACGCCCTCATAAAAGGTGGATAGATAGTGTATTATAGACACTCGGAAATATAACAGCAGAAGAGGCAAATAGAAGAGCAAAAGACTCACTCTCCTCTCATCACCGAAAGGTACATGAGAACAGAAAGAAGAGGAAGAAGAGGATGTCATGAGGAGTGCTTCTAACAAGGCACTTGCAAAGATGATGAAAGATGAAAACCCCGAGGAAGTCATGACGAGTTGGAGAGACATACATGCACCAGATCAACCAATTGACAACATTTTGTTAATTTGATGTGCACATCCCCCAGTATATTACAGACTCGTCATTATAATCATATGCAAGAACAGCGGGGGCTGTAACAGCTGTAGATGTTTTTCGCGGTGAATAAAAGCACCCCCCTGTATCTGACTTTCATTGACCTTACAAAAGCATTCGACTTGGTAGGTGGGGAGAATTTTTCCAAAGCTCTCAAGTAAATTGTTTACCGTATGACCCTCCTAAGTATAGTTAGTTATTCCACATAGGCATGAAAGGTTATTATGTGTTCAATTGTGATTATGTTTCTTCAGATCAGTATACGATCATGAGTGGAAGCTTTAGTTATCGCTCCCAGGCAGATTAGTCGCCTTATTTGTTCTGTGTCCATGTGTATTCAGATTTATCTTGATGTTGTTTATTCACATTTTCTTGATATTCCTTTAGCTCTGAATATATATTTTATTTCAATTTTTTTTTTTTTGCCGGTAGTTAGTGATGCTTCCTTCTTATGCTGTGTCAAATCATTGTATTTGTTTCCTCTTAGTGCATTAACTACAAGATAGTATGTATATTTTCTTCCTGATTTCGTCATTCCTTACTCTGGTTAGTTTGGCAACCCTTACAAGACTTTTCCAAGACATTTTATTTCACATGCTAGGATTCTTAAGTTATGAGATTGACTGTGACTATGTTTATCACTGGTAACAAGCTCTATCTATACGCTATATGTGACCCTTGTTTGCCTTGCAGCGTCAAGGGGTGGATGAGTTCTCTGGAGATGACCTTCTTGTGTGCTGTTTGTAATCTTGTTCCTGTAAATACATTGATTTTTGTGATATATATTTTACATGGTTTGCCTCTGGCTTTATAGCCGTGATGTCTATCTGCCATGGCCATTTGTGGCATGCTATATATTTGTAGTCTGGAAGCGTGTGAAACCCACTTGATCTGTCGTCTTTTGATGTGTTCCAATACTGGTATTGTTTTATTTATCTGTCTGATGTTATCTTTCTAATTATACCTCTTAATTAAACTCCGAGTATTCTTACAAACTGTAGCAAACTGTTCGTATAAAATGGCTGTGACTATGTTCGGCACTAAAAACAAACACACTATTGGTATAACATGGCTGTGTCTATGTGACACATTATTTTTTTAGCGGTTAGCATCATTCCTGATCAACGAATAAAAGTTAACTGCAGCTGAAAACAATCTGCTTAGTCACGCTGTACACTTGACAATGGAAATACACACCTCTTAATGGCACATAATAATATTGAGCATATATATTGCTTTTCAAAGTAAGTGGGCATCGACATTGTAGACACCCTGTATATTTTAGTATCGAGCACACATTACTGAACCATTAACTTCATACAGCATTTCACAAAATTCAGTATCGCCTTTAAGCTAATCTTTAATGATTCTTGTTTGGATTTTTTTTTTAAACTTAAGCATAAAGAGATATCCTTATAGTTAAATGTATTGTCAGAAACATTATATGTGAACGATACAAAAGTTTCAAGAGCACATCAATTGAAAATAAAATGATAAAATAAAAAGAGGTTTGATTAAAATTAAGTTGTCAGTTATTCACAATGGAGGAAAATCATATAAATTAAGTTAATATATAATTATAGTGAAACTTTTACTAAATCAAAATAAAAACTGTTTTCACTTCTAATTGGAAAATCTTTTATTTTGTGGACAAACCACTATATTTAAAGTAATTATAGGATTCAATGAAAAAAACGTAGTGGTGGTGGTGATGCGTGTATGCGCGTTCTTGCTTGCGTGTGTGTGTGGGATATTACCAGCTTTTTCTTTAATAGCACTAGATGTGATATTCCCATTTCTACGGAAAATCTGAACACTACAGTCACCACCACCCTAACTGTATCTAGGATCTGATTGTTACCAAGAGCAAGGAAATAAAGGAAGGGTGTGAGTCTTTTTCTTGTGCGTTCATTTTTAACCTCATTCCATTCAGCAAAGATAGTCTAAATAGCATCATACCATTCAGCAAGATATAGTTCAAATAGCATCATACCATTCAGCAAAGATAGTCTAAATAGCATCATACCATTCAGCAAGATATAGTTCAAAAAACCTCATACCACTCAGCAAGATATAGTTCAAAAAACCTCATACCATTCAGCAACGTTAGTCTAAACAACCTCATACCATTCAGTAAGATGTATTCCAAATAACGGAATATGTTATATTGTGATTCATATTATGACTGTGATGTCTGTGCCATCTCCTTTCACATAGTTGGGATTGTTAAACTGTTGTAGTAATCTTTCGTGCACCTACTATTTAGATCTTGAGGAGAACAACCTTTTGAGAAATGAAAATTTGTACTTCATTCATTTTGTCGATTGGTGCTTTTTATTCCTTTTTGCTCATCGAATTCAAAAGAGTTGAGTGTGAGCACAAGTTCAGCAAGGCGGATAAGAGTAGGAGTGGATACAGAGGGCTGGGAACACTTGTCCAGAAGGAACTGCAGAGTCAATCGGCGTGGGATATAGAAGTATACAGAGAACATACATCAAACAAGAACAAACAATAAGTATGGTCAGAAAACATCTGGACAGAAGAAAAATGGTCTTAGCAAACGGTCATAGTTGTACATACCAGAGAAGAGAAAGTAACAGTACAGTAAATCTTCAAATTACTTTACAAACTGGGATAACACTCAATCCACACAGTTGAGCGAGGAGAACGCCCCCCCCCCCCCCCTTTTACCCAAAGATAAGATCTGCGGTGTCACAAGCAATGCGCAAAACAAGAAACATCCTTATTAATTATTCTGCAGCGCGCACATGCGCGCACAAATAACACACACACAAACACACACACATATATGTGTGCGTATATATATATATATATATATATATATATATATATATATATATATATATTACACACACACATATGTACCAATATCTATAAAGAAAGTATGTAAAAGTGATCATTTAAATGGGCAAAGTTCTTGTAAATATGCAGATATCATGTAAATATATTCACATCTCATGGAGACAAATGGTCAGTTAATGAGTAATTTATAGAGACAATATCGTTACTTCTTTATGAAAAAGAAAGGCAACAAGGATGGATGACCAAATTCAAAAATATCATGACGTTTAACGAAAGTAAATATCTTCATGATTTGTAAAACACAATTCGTGACTGATTTCTTAGATAACAACGTGGAATGTTTTTCACAACTACGTAATTTATTCCATGAATTAAAGTTACGAGGGTAACAAAGACAAATATTTTGAGAACGTCAAATATGCGCGCTTATGTTTTATGGAATATTCCTATTATGAATCTAGAAATTTTACTTACTTAAGGTGAAACTAGAAAAGAGGGTTATTAAGTTTTGTTAATTCCTGGATACACATGATAACACACGAGAATCAACGTTTCGACTACAACCCCTTTATGAAGAACACATTCAAAACATAACAATCTTCGCTCAAGTGTGTGGATACAGTGTCATCTCAGTTGTAAAGTAATTTTAAAATATAGTGTACAGTTTGCTTTCTGTGCTATGTGCAACCTATCGTGGAATTGTCTATGTAAGCTATGCAAGAAAGCTCAACTCATTACACTCTCAGAGCAATATTACATAATCATGGTGTGTGATAGCAGGATCCTATCGTTGTTACGGAGATTCATCAAGAGTTCAATATAGACGAGATATGTGTCTGTGTGATTACATGTCAACGATGTCTGGCTTATTACGTTGTCCTTAATTGGAGGAAGAAGAGGAAGATGCCGAAATAGGAGGTTGTAACATCAGAGCTATGGGGATGGATAGTGTAAATAGGTGTAAAGGGATATATATATATATACATATATATATATATATATATGTATATGTATGTATGTATGTATATATATATATATATATATATATATATATATATATATATATATATATATATATATATATATATATATATATATATATATATATATATATCTTGTCATTTCATTAAATTGATCAAGTACATATCTGTTTCGTGGTGTGTTACCAATGGTGACTAAATCACAGCTAGTCCCCATTATTAAGAAATCGTGATATTTGTAGAGCTATCATTTTATTCTAATCTCTTTCGTATCTCTCCATGAGACTGTCTGTCTTATCGCAACCTCTAAAATATGGCAATTTAAAAAAAAAAATTAAATTATATATTTCAAAAACCGTGGTGTTCATTATATTGATAATGAACTTGAACCTGAGTTTTTTAAATTTGTACAACATTATTGATTTATACAGAAAATGATTAAAATAAATATAGAATATGAATAATAATAATCCATGAGAAGAAGAAGCTTGGTCATAGTTTGTGTTATTTCAGCAAGAGCTCTAAAATTGAGATCAAAATCTCGAATTACTGCATCATGAATTTTTAGTCCATTTTTAGAAATTAGTTTAAGCTTAATTTTAAGAAAAATCACATCATTACATTTGACAGATTTGGTGCCAGATTAAGCACGTTGTCTTTTTGTGGAATTCAATCATGATTATCACTTCTAGAATATTAAATCTGATAAAACAGTTATTCTGCATGGCGCCTCCATTTATTATGAAATTTTCCTTCCTGAAGTTTGAATGCTTTCTATTCTAGATCGTTGGACTAATGTCATATATTAGTATTCATTATCTCCATAAACAAGGATGAGATTGAGGCCCTAATTATGGTGATATCTATGTGGTCATATTTTTCATATCTGAACTATATAGTCTCTACCTGGTTGTAGTTTACAATGATGTGCGTGCATTTTGTTCATGGCTTGCTTTTTTCTAAATGTTCTTTTACCTTGAAAATGTATATAAAGAATATTCTTCATAATATCTAAGGTGTGGTCGCATGTTTGTATTATTATTATTTGTGTTATTGATAACAGTTTAGCCGCGATATCTGCACCATTCGACCTTATATATCAGATTTCAGTGTGGCTTCTTGGACCCAATGATCCTAATTAGAAGGAACAGGTACCTAACCCATACCATCAATAACGGCACACGAGGCATGGACTATTAGACGATTGGCTTGCTCTACTGGACTACTGGTCTGAACTACTAGACACTACTAAAGAATAATGCCAGTGTCTTCTTTACAGGCATATCGTAGGAGGCGATAAGGAAAAATTCATTGGATAGGCTGACAACTAGTCACATGTGAAACAAATCATAATTGTCACATCTTGTCTCGATTTCTTACTTTTGTCTTCTATGAAAAATAATCCCTATGGATGACGAAGATATGCAGACCAGCAGACATTGCACTTTTGTCCTTTTGTTGCAGACTCCTAGGTGACGGAAAATGCCTGATGTGCCATCCCTGCGGATGGGTTAACAAATCGGATAGAGGAATGATGATATAGTTGGACCAGAACTGTGGGTTGTGCTTCTGTCAACACGTGGTAATCCTGGGAGTATGTTGCACTGGAATGCCTTATTTCGAGGACTAAACATGCATCCATAAATCGCCCTTACACAACCATGAGTATGAGCTAACCGTAGATGTGTCCGGGTGTTGTCTGAGTTATAACACTGAAAAGAACCTGTGTTTTTATCTGATAGTCTATGAGCTGTCAAGAGCTACCTACTCACAGCTAAATGAATGAGTTCATCACCATAAACATCATCAACCCACAAGCAGAAACCCTGTTTTGTCATCTTCTACTACAAGCGTGGCAGGTAATGGTGTAGCTATTCTTTGCTTCACTTTCGGGCCGGGCACAACATACGAGCGATTTGTATTAGTGTTTTTATGTTCATGACCACGACTGACAATACTGTTTCTTAATGTTTAGATTATCATTATCACAGTAAGCGTTCGTAATCTTTCTATGCATGAAATATCCAGTTCGAGTTTGTAATTTTGTAATATTTCTATGCATGAAATATCCAGTTCGAGTTTGTAATTTTGTAATTTAGCTGCACATAAAATATTCAGTTTTATTTTGTAATCTTTCTATGCATGAAATAGTCAGTTAGAGTTTGTAGTCTATCCATTCCTGAAATATCCAGTTCAAATATGTAAATGTGTGCATTCGTGAAATATCCAGTTCAAAATGGTCATATATCCATGTATGTAATAGACAGAGTTTGTAAAATGATCATGCATGAAATACCCAGTTCAAATGTGTACTATGTCTATGCCTTAAATATTATGATTGATTTTGTAGAAGAACTAATACCGCAAGAGATTAAAGAGAATAGGGTGGCTACACCATTAAAATCACAACAATGTAAATCATAGGTTTATATGCACTGAACCTTACAACCAGAACCAGAGAGATAATAGTGGCGAGAAGTGTGAACTATAACTAACCAGAACAGGCCAAACGATGGTTGAATAAAAACAGAAACTTGAAATGTGGACTTAAATGATGTTGTTTCTCCTTCGCAAACGAAGATGAGCATGGCTTCAAAAACAATAAATGTGATGAACAAGTAGGCAAAAAACAAACAACAGTGATTGTCTAATTTGGTTTGTGAGTTCGTAGGTGCCCGATGCGTCCGATTCGTGCCAGAAAAGTTCTATTTCAGTGTACGCAGGAGTGCAGAGGGTTCGGGATATAAGAGTTTTCGGATTTGTCCTTCCGCTACCGTCGCTTGTAAACTGCCCGCAGTGTTCTTTTTTTCAAATTTAATGATGCCAGCAGTGATCTGGATGTGATAAGCTCAGCGATCAAGAGATGTAGTTTCCCAGGAGCTTGGATCGATGCTGCAATGCTTGAGAGAGTTTTTTAGGTGATCCTTGAAGCGCTTTTTCTGCTCTCCGTTTGAACATTTACCATGGCACAGCTACCCATAGAATTATCTCTTTGGAAGGCGCTTGTCTGACATACGAACGATGTGGCCAGTCCAGTTGAGTTGGGACCTAGTCAGCAGGGTATGGATGCTTTGTATACAGGACTTTTGATGGATTTCTGTGTCTGGTACTCGATCCTGCCAATTTACTCTCATGAGGTTTCACCGAATGTGGAAAGAGTTGAGCTTTTGAAAATAATACTCACGTGGAAGACAGGTAATGAAGTCCTACTGAATGACGACTAACACACTACACACTATCACTAACGGATGTAAAACAAAACAAAACACAGTTTACCTGTCTTCCACGTGAGTATTATTTTTAATTATGGTCTACTAGCAGTACCACCTTCTATTGAGCTTTTGAGCGTGTCTAGCATAGAGAGTCCAGGATGACGCAGCATAAAGCACTGTTGGTAGAACCACTGCGCGGCACACGTCCAACTTAGTTGTCAAACCTGATCGAGACGTTGCTACGAAGTCTTCCGAATGTCGCACTGGCGAGAGCAATACGCAGGGCAACATTATCGTCAATTGTCGCAGTTTGTGATAGGGTAATGCCTAGATATACAAACTTATTGGCAATATTGCATTTTTGACCCTTTACTGTGATTACTGGTTCGGTGTAGGGACACCTGGCGCTGGTTGATACATTACTAATGCCTTCGCGGTGCTGATGGTGAGATCAAACGCATCATATGCATTTCGGCGAAAAGAGGTCCATGCTTTCCTGCATGTCTTTCAGACTAGTAGCGTTTAATGCATACTCGTCGCCGAAGAAGAGGTTTCGATCAATACCGGTCTTAGTTTTGATCTTCGCATTCAATCATCTACTAAGATTGAATAGCCATTCATCAGCTCGATAGCAAAAGCAAATTCCTGAATTGCTATTCCGGAAGGCATTGTTTAGCATGACAGAGAACGCCATGCTGGGGAGCGTCGGAGCACCGTTTCTCACACAGTTTGTCACTGGAAACGGGCTTGAGTGTGCGCCGCCATCATGCACACATGCTGTCATACTATTATGGAACTGGCAATCCATGTTTGTGAATTTTGCATGACATCCATATTTGGCCAATTTAATAGAGGTTTCGTAATCTTATTTGTGTTTCGACCGCAATCGTTAGGCACTCGCTAGTCGCGATACGCTGGCCAGATTAAGTTAGGCAGACTATTTTTATGGCACATTATGTAGACACTTCCCTATGCTAGGGGGTGAGCTGCCCTGTCATGAATAGGGCAACTCAATTGATCAGAAGACTGCCGATTCCCATTTCTTCCTTGAGTTTGAACAGGATTACGACCCTTTTGCCCTGATCCGTCAGTGTGCGGGGCTGTGACTGCAGCTTGAGTATTCCACGCATTCTAGTTCGCCACTTCCCCATCACCACAGGAAGTTTTGCGCGAGTTGATAATGATGATTGATGATAGTTGAGTAATGACTAGCGCCGAATTTTATTTCAAGTGTGGAGAAGTTACGCCATTCGTCGACCACACTCTGTTCCTGATTCAACAGTGTTCCAGTGGCAAAATTAATCAAGACGACTGGAGATGTACCAGGATGCAGTGGATGACCAGAGTGTTTTACATGTCTCACAAAGCCCTTTGTGTTCCACAATGCTATGCTGGCGATTACCTTCCAGCCCGTTAAACATCATGTTTCATCTGCGCAGTTCGACATATCCAGACTTCATATGCTTGGGCAAGCATGCCTGATAGTAATAGTACTAGTAGCAGTAATAGTATTAGTACCAGCAATAGCAGAAGTAAAAGTAGTAATAGTAGTAGTACTAGTAGCACTAATAGTAATGTAGTAATTCCTTTCACGCATATGTGAAATGTATAGGGAAATACGTCATCACTTTTTCAAAAGATAATGTTTCCATTTCTTTAAGCTGGCTCGACCTAGCAACTGTCTTTGTATAAAAATTGATAGCTAAATTGAACTGGAAAATCGAATCCAAATAATCGTATTAGACAATGAAGTATAAATATTATTTTATAGAAACATTGTAAATGCTCAGTATCTGGAACACGAATATGAAGCAATTTTTGCTTTCTTGCTGAACGCGATCATAAAGGTTGCTAGGGTCAACAAGTAAATAGCTAAAGTAATGACTAGTATATCGATCCCAGAGTTGCTGTTTCCTTTATGTATCAAGCTAACAAAAAGCAACCGGTTGAAGAAGTATGCAATAATTTAATAAACGCAAGACTGAAGAAACGATTTAACAAATGAGGTTTTCATAGAGTTGTTGGTCCACGTGTATTAAATGTGTGTTGCAACGCGACATTTAACTTTAGCCAGCAGCCATGATTGTTACAATTATGTATGAAATAAAAAGGCATGATTGTTGCAATTATTTTTTTTTAAATAAAGGTTAATGATTGTTACAATGAATTATGAAGTAAAAACCATGAGTTTCAATTGATGCACGAGTAGATTTATAAATAAAAGAGTTGTTTGATCAAATATCGTTACATGTTTAATACGGCACTTATAACTTAACACGTAAACTGAGGTGCTTTTCTTAAAGTTTGACAGTTGAGATTTTCGAAGTATTCTTCAATTGAAGCAATTCAAGTAAAGAAGTTCTGAAATGAGGTTTTCTTGATGTTCATTGCGCATTGATGCAGTAACAATGAAAGAAAAAACATTTCCGCAACGTGTTTGCGAACACTAAGGGTTCTCGTCCACAGAGAACGAATACAAACGACAATAAGAGTACGCGATTACGTTCGTAATCGCTCGACTGATTAAAATGCAGAAAGTGCTAAGGAATCGCGTCCTTTGAAAGCAACATAGAGCGGCCGATTTCTAATCTGCAAAAGACGAGATTCATCCGTAGCAACTTTTGCATTTTGATCAGTTGCGCGATTACTGACGTAATCGAGTGTTCTTGTAGTCGCTCGCAGTGGACGGAAGCCCTAAAACAAGATTACAGCTTTTACTTTGATGGGATCTATGAGTTTTTACTGTGTTACCACTTTTTTAAATTTATCCAAGTGTTCTTGTAACAAATTTTCATGTTCGGGAGATTTTAATTATTGAACGTACAATTATTAAAATGAAGTCTCTGACATGAAAATCAAGTTTTATCGATAATTACATCAAGATCAGTGGTGAGCAACCTCTTTGGATCGACGTGTCGGATATAGTTTTGTGCGCGTTGACAAGTGGCCGAAATGTTTTTTGCTAAAATTCCTTGAAACACAATTACTTTTATATGTTTTTTTATTGCTTCGTGGTCAACGATTGTAGTATTATAAGATCAGCCTGGAGGGCTAGAAAATGGACGTCGTGGGGATGGAACATCGAACCGTGTTTGCCCACCCTTGACTAAATTTAAAATGTAAGTATATATATTCTTGTACTAAACGAATCATGGACTTATCTTTAATCTCCACCAACACCCGTGTGTTATCAGGGTCCGAGAGAGAAGAACAATATAGCAACACTGTTCACCTAACATGCATTTCGTAAGAGGCGACTAAGGGGTGAAGTTGACTGTCCCGTTTCATATAGGGTCAAAGTGGCCAAAAGCCCTACTTAATTCGTGCCATGCCGAAAGGAGCAGATATCGCAGCAACTATGTAAACCATGATACAACGAATTATGTTCTCTAGACGACATCCTGTTAATCTGCAGGAGTTTGAGAGCGAACACAGAAGAAGAATCTCCACCACAAGCATAAAATACAAGACAAAATATTCAACATTTGAACACATATTTTTGTACATAACGTATCTACATAAATATAATGTTTCATTTAGTTATCACGTTTTTATATTTTGGGTGTTAGCGTATCCACGTCATCGGTCTTCATTTATATATTATTCAGTGTATTTAATCATAGTTAATGAAACTATATAATTCGCATTATATTCACGATACCCGTTTTCAACTATGAAGCGTAAAGTATTGACTTCAGTGTACCCTGGTTACCCCTCACGTACTTCGTCCCTCTCAATAAAGCAACAAACCAATTGAAGGGGGCACCACTCATAGCACTTTACCCAGTAGCATCAAGCGATAAACTTCAAGGATCTCTCCAAAAAAAGTTTCACTATAATTACGAAACCGGTCTTCAACAAGAATTCTTCACTATATTCCCAACACCAGTCTTCAGCTAGAAATTCTTCACTATAATGTTCTGTGCACTCACACCAATCTCCAACTAGAAATTGTTCAGCAATTACTTCTAACAAAAACGTTGGATTATCTACTACTTATAACTGTTTATGTTACGTGTTTGTTAAATGTTTCCACTGTTGATTCATTTGCGTGTGACGTTGCATTATTGAAACACTTGCATAGCATTTGTTAAAGTAACTAAACTTAACGGTTGTGTTATCGATGCATTATTCGGAAGCTGATACCCTCTCTACATCAATGCTTCTGAACATTTTTAATCATGTCCCAGCTCTAAGCCTCACAGCTGTTGGTGCCCATGCTCTTAGCGTAGCAGTCGGCCAGAGACGATATCGTTGATGAGATAATGAATACTCATCTTTTTCTAATTGTCACCAAAATTATTCAAATTGTTTCCCTGGGGCGTGTGGATTAAACTTGGGAATCACTGTTCTATATGTATACTGTCCCGGATTTAATTACTGTTTTATTGAAATGCGTGTAGATTTAATCAAACTTCTAACTCGGGTTGATAGAAAATTAATGAAAGTCAAATTTGATTTTCAGATACAAAAAAAGTCGCTTTGTACTTTATGTTGGCTATGGTCGCAGATTGACAGAAACAACTTCGTGGTCTGATAAATAGATGCTCAGTCTTTCTTATCAAATAATGGAATATGTGTATGACATGACGGTTCCCATAGCACACCGGTTATATATAGTTTTAACCCATACTCCCATGTATCTTATTTGTTATGCGTTTGTTCTCTGACATACATGGGGAGAGACAGAACTCACGCGACGATTTACGACGTTATGCTTATATATATATATATATATAAAACTGTCAAATACTGCATGTTTCCACGTTAAGGAGTTGCAGGCAGGGACTTTGTAACTGCCCCGATATATCCCGACCGGTAACAGGACAAAATATTCCCAGACAAAATATCCCCAAGACAAAATATCCCAAGACAAAATATCCCAAGACATAAAATTCCCAGGACAAAATATTCCCAGACAAAATATACCGAACAAAATATTCCAGACAAAATATTCCCAGACAAAATATACCAGACAAAATATTCCCAGAACAAAATATCCCCAAGACTAAATACAAAGATGATATATAAAATATTTCATACAAACTGTAATAAATACCAATGAACAATACATTTAGTAAATAATTATAATAAAGTCTTGACATGATATGAATTGTCTCATAAATGATAGACATAAAATTAAGTTCTTTGATTGGATTAACTACACACCATTAATGTTCATAACACTTGCTATGTTTTCCTAGAAGTTGATAGGCTCTGCTGGATTGTATCGTTCAACCATTGTTTTAATAACATTGACACTTTGGTAAACCTTTCGTTTCTTTGTTGTTGGTTGACCAGTGGCAATCTGACTTCTCAAAAGTGCAGATGTATGTTGTTGTTGCTGTAACTTCCGGGCAAATCTTGCTGCAGTTCGATGAGATAAATTAACCATTGAATTAAATGCATTATGTTCAACGGCGTTATTGTCTCTTGTCAACTTATTCATGGCAAGGCTGTGTTGATTCCAAAGGCTCACTGGAAATCATGGCTGTGAACTGCGACCACGACGAATCAGTCCAATGTAGAAAGTTTCAAAGTAATCGATGAGAAAATCCAGATCTGAGAAACTATCAATATTGGTGAGTTATTCTAAAACAGTAATGACATCAGTTTCTGGTACAAATGCCAAAGCCATCAGTTGTTTTACTTTGACTGAATAATTTTGCTGCCACGGAATTTAATAACCGAGGCGACGTCTGATCTCGCTTGTAAATATTGTTTGTTGTAATGGCATTATATTGCTAGGAAATATGTGGATTTTCGGCCAACCCCGGCACAGAGCCATAGAATAACTATCTACACTATAAAGGTAGTTTTTTTACCTATGCACTGCTCCAAGCCACTGCAGACAAGATATATTTCTCTTGTCTTCACTGTACTCATTCCCCACCACCAATAGACCACTGGTTGGACCGGACTGTACCACGCCGGAGAGTACCACGCCAAAACAGAACCGGAGTTATATCCACATATAAATTATACCTACGTTTTATACCATTTATTCTTTCCATAATTTATACATTCATATATGTATTTGTTAGTCGTTTACTGTGTGTGTATGTGTGTGTGAGTGTTCGCGCGCACGCGTTCGAACCTTTATATGTATGCATGTATATTTGTATGCGTGTGTATGTATGTATGTTTGTGTGTGCGTGCGTGTTTATGTGTGTATCAAAGGATATCATTTTGATCCTGCACCTTGCAAGTATATCTTTCTCCAGTTACTTTATCTCCGATGCAATTCTGTTATCTTCGATAGACTGGCTATATCGCTCATGTGGATTTTGTACCAGTTGATTCATGAAACTGGCAAACTTTATCAACTAGAAACTAATCTGCTATATCTTCTATTCAAACCATTTTTTTCTCCTCGAATCTTGCTTTCATCTAAACGTGTGTGTTTGGTACACAAAAGTGGCTAGACATTGAATTTACATTTGGAAAATTGCGTTCACTTCTTAAAAAGTATATGTTTTGAAAGAGCGAAAAAGTGAAAAGAGAGATACTGAAGAGAAAGAGGGGTTGAAGAAAGAGGAAGAAAGAGTGAAGCGAGAGAAGAGATAGAGAGTAAAGAACAGAGTGAAGATAGTATAGAGAAAGTTAAGAGAGATCGAATAGAGAGAAACGAGAGAGTATGGGAAAATAATGAAGTGAGAGAGAAAATGAAGAGAGGGGGTGAAAAGAAAGTGAAGAAAGAGTGGGTGAAAAGAGAGCGAATGGAGAGAAGAGAGTGTGTAAAAAAGACGAGTGTGAAGAAAGAGAGAAGGGGGATCATGACCAGAGAGAAAAGACAGAGAGACGGAGGTGAGAGAGAGTGAATAAATAGAGTGTGAAGAGAGAGAGAAACCCTTGCCCGCTAAGTGCTTGTACTCGAGATGGAGAAGAGAGTAAGAGAGAGAAAGTGAGTGAAGAGAGAGTACAGAGAGAGAGAGAGAAAACAGTGTGACGAGAGAATAGTGGAGAGAGAGAATAGAGAAATAAACATGTATTACATATTTGTGTTCATATATTTTTCTCTATACCTAGACGCAGTAGTTCAGTGACAAGTTCACTGCCTTCCTAGATGTCTGTTCCAAGTTCAATTTCTAGTTCATCCGCAAACATTTTTCATATCACTAACAGTTTCTAGGTTAACAAAGCCTGCCGAATGTTGTACAAGATGCTCTGAGAAATTAAAGGCGGCTGGCGTAATGTTAAGTCGAATCCTTGAATCGTCAATAAAAACTATAAGTCAAACATCGAAATCCATAATAGTCATCAAGAGATTGGGCAAATATTTGATTTTTTAGATCTCTTTCCATCTTTTTAATATAATAATATTAAAATAAACCAAGTGAATAAGATCATTGGTAACTATGAGCCTACCACTTCCCTGGACAAGTGTTCATAAAATATTTATCACCCTCTGATCTCATGATCTCTCATATATATCAAGATAAATCTGTTCTCATGATCTCTCATGTCTATCAAGATAAATCTGTTCTCATGATCTCTCATGTCTATCAAGATAAATCTGTTATCATGATCTCTCATATATATCAAGATAAATCTGTTCTCATGATCTCTCATATATATCAAGATAAATCTGATCTCATGCTCTCTCATGTCTATCAAGATAAATCTGTTATCGTGATCTCTCATATATATCAAGATAAATCTGTTCTCATGATCTCTCATATCTATCAAGATAAATCTGTTATCATGTTCTCTCATGTCTATCAAGATAAATCTGTTCTCATGATCTCTCATATATATCAAGATAAATCTGTTCTCATGTTCTCTCATATATATCAAGATAAATCTGTTCTCATGATCTCTCATATATATCAAGATAAATATGTTCTCATGATCTCTCATATATATCAAGATAAATCTGTTCTCATGATCTCTCATGTCTATCAAGATACATCTTTTCTCATTCTCTCCCATATTTATCAAGATAAATGTGTTATCATGCTCTTTCATATCTGTCAAGATTCATGTATTCTGTTCTCATGCTCTCTCATATCTATTAAAATAGATGTATTCTGTTCTCATGGTCTTCTGAGCTCATGTTACATTATGCAGTTTTACCCACTTTCTGGCTTATTACATAGTAATAAACCTTCATTCCTCCACACACACACATACCCCATCCGTATGGGTTAAACCGACTGCTTTTTGCTATCGTAAAATAATAAAAATACCATTGTAATTTCTTGGGTCAGAGTTGATTAATAATATTTTTTGTGTCAAATGGCCTTTTCGAAGTACTTAGAGCCAGCAAATTAGTCAGCCCATTTCTTCAGATTGATTTAATCATACTTTAACAAGGAGAAAGCACTTAAAATAGCAGTGAGCACTCAGAGACGCACTTCACAATCACAAAAGCACCAGTTTAAACTTTTCGTGTATTTTATATAGTGACCATCAATTAGCGTTCTGTATAGAAATAGAAAAACAATAATAAGGTTAAGAAGGAAGAATAATTATTACTCCCGAAGGTCATGACGACTGGATCCCGAAGGTCATAACCGCGATCTCCGCTATTTTTAAATGATTGTAAAGCTCTGATATATCCAAATTTGACTCACATCCACTGTTGAAATGAGCGTAGCTTGCCGTAAGAGATGAATTTTACTCAACCCGCGGTTAAGAATTATTAGAAAATATGTCGAAATTCCGAGATACTAGGCTTTTCCCTGTGTCTATAGTTCCAAAAAGTGTATTTTAACATTTATACACTATTTCACTGTTAATAACAAACATGCGTATATCAGTAAAATAGTACTTGGTAGGGAGCCGCGTAGCATAGTGGTTAGCTCACTGACTTCGCATGAGTGGTCTTGAGTTCATTCCCCAGTTGAGGCGGAAATGTTTTTCTGACAGGAATTGCTCCCGGATCGACCAAGACTTAATTTGGTACGGAATAGCTCGGGAAGTAATGACTGCGAGGAAGAGGAGATGGCTACCGCCTCATATAGCAGACTCACTGAAATGTGAAATTGTTAACATCTAACTCCCCTAACGGCATTAATAAATGATATGGGTTAACTTTACTTTAACATTTACTTGGTATAAGAGATGACTAATGCATATTTTTTAATGTATATTATTCTATAAAACAACGTCTAAATGATCTCTAATGTTTTACTCTCCTGTTTATTGTTCAAGACACGTATCATGTCTTTGCTGCTATTTCGTGTTCCATATGGTACTTAAGCACTACAATAAATGCAGGTACTACTGGTTTAAATGTTCATATCCGCTTTTCATTTAGCAACAAATTTCAGTCAAAGACTCGCAGTCAGATGAAAGATTTATCCAGCGGCTATGAAACTTAAATTCATGAAACGGGATCCATCTCTACAATTTGTTTCTGGCAACGATTATTGCAGTATATTACGATGGTTCTCAGTCTTTTCTGTGCAGTCCCCCTTTTGGGTCAATTTTCACCCTTAGTCTACCTGGAACCTAAAAGAGTGTTCTTGTTGAACTTTCTGTAGAACTTTATACTATATATCTAAGTAAATATAATTAACCAAATCACCTTCATATGGCTTCATATGATATATGTGATCACTTTTTTCCACATTGTTTAATTCGGTCCAAAGAAAATCATTGTAGCTCTCTGATGGGCATAATACATAGAGAATCACTGGTCTATTAGATATATGAATAATATGAAAGTTCGTGAGAAAACTCCCTCTGTTATGATTACGTTTAGAGTATTTCGAGAATGACTCTCAACTAAATGTAAATGAATTGAATTTATTTTCCAGAATGAGCAGCACTGAAAGTATTTTTATTAACAGAATTGTTAATTACTATAATTTTGTAGTTATTATAATTGACCATTTCTTAGCTTTGATGTGTAATATTAGTATCTGTGAGATTATTATCTGTTAAATTATTATCTGTAAAATTAGTATCTGTGAGAGTACTATTTGTGAGAGTAGTGTTTGTAAGAATTGTTTCTGTGAAATTAATATCTATAAAATGAGTATCTATGAGAGTAGTGTTTGTAAGAATTGTTTCTGTGAAATTAATATCTGTGAAATTAGTATTTGTGAGATTAGTATCCGTGAGATTAATTTATATTATATTAGTTTCAGTGAGATTATCTGTAAGATTAGTGTTTGAAAGATTAGTATCTGCAAGATTGTTATCTGTAAAGACAATTTAGGTAAGGGAAAGAAGAGTAGGACAAATACAAATCTAGTATCTTGCATCCCGTAGATGGTAACGCTACTGAACTTCTTTTGCCGCTAGGCGTATGTGAATATAACTTTCTAATACGTTATCTATTTTATAAAATGTATGCAGCAGTTCTATAAGCGATCCACATGTATGGTATTCTATAAGGGCAAGCTGCAAGGACCCGTTCAAGTTATAATAGGAATCAAATAAGGATTATAGGCCAAATATCCAGATAATCTTTCTCACAATTATAGATTGGGTTATGAGACAAACAGCTAAAAGAATGAAAATAGAAATACGGTGGGCATGTTATAAGCATTTGGAGGATCTGGATTTTGTAGATGACCCATGTACACAATCAAACAAAAACACGATATGCAGAAAAGGACATATAGACTGTTAGAAGAAACAGAACAAACTGAATCAAATTTATGTAAGCAAAACAAAAGAAATGAGAATTCATCATAGATCCAATAAACATAAATATCCGTACGATTGACAAGACACAAAATGTTACTTATTTGAGGAGCCACATTGGCAATGAGAGACGAGCAGATAAGAATATTGACAGTCTAATTAATAACGCCAGATTTTCTTTCAATCGCCTTCATCCAGTGTGGATTTCCTCAGAATGCCCCAAAGAAACAAGGTTAAATTGTTTAATACAAATGTGAAGTCTGTAGATATTTATTAATATTTTTCTGCGTAGTTTATTTCGCATTAGATGACCGGAGTTGTTATCAATAATGAGATGGGAAGAGAATACACCGGTGCCTGGTGAATGAAGGTAGGAATATAAAGAAACGACAATAGAAATGGATAGGATCCACACTCTGAAAGAAATCGTTCAATATAACCAGACGATCTATAAACTGGAAATCCACTGGAAAAGAGGAGAGTCGAAAACGGAGAAACACTGAAGAAAAGCAGTGGAGAAAGAGACCAAATCAATTGGGAATTCGTAGGCACAAATAACGAGGACAGTGCAGTTCATAAATTGTTGAAGAAAGACAGTTGCATCCCTAGTTTATAAGATTCCACTGAAAATTGAAAGGAAATAGAGATATATAGTTCTTTCTATTATGTTGCATAGTTGTGAGACTTGGAAACTCACTGAAGACATGGAGAGACGGATACAGGTATACAATACAAGTGGTACAGACGAATTATGCACATTCCCCAAAGACAGCATAAGGAAAATGTGTATGTAAGATATACGAGTACAATAGAAATATAACGGAACAGTTTTAATTTTAATAACGCGAAATTGCCCAATCATAAGAATCGCTATTGACATATAAACAGTTAATCAAATTACAAACTAAAAATGAGAATTATAAAATGCTGCATCTGTTCTATATTAATGTATAGTTCAGAAACATGGACAATAAGAACACAATTAGAAGACAGGAAATGATGCCTTTGAGATGTAGATATATAACAGAATATGGAAAACATCATGGAAAGAGAAGAAAACAAACAAAGAGGTTCTAACAACACTTCATATGAAGAAAGAATTATTAAAGGAAATAAATATCAAGCAAATAAATATTTTTGACACATTAAAAGACCTGTTGAAGACCTTACTTGAGGGTAAATTCGAAGGAAAGGAAGCAAGAGGTAGGCAGAGATACAAGTGGAAGAGTAACATCACAAGATGGACAGGTTACAGTCTAGCAGAGTGCACCACCAAAACAAGAAACAGGAGACGTTGGAGGTCTATTGTAACCAACCTTCGTTGCGGAGACGGCTCTTAATGATGAAAAATCACTACTTTCAATAGTAAAACGGCGAAAACTTGCATAGTGTATGTTCTTTGTCAAAAACGATCTCATAGGAAACGGTCAAAAGGAAATGAAACAGAAGGGAACACAATCATGAAAGACATCAACAAAGACTGGGCTTATCAAGATTTTGCATCACTAATGCACATGGCTGAAGATAGAAATCACTGGTTGACTTTGTGTTGATACATCCAAAAGTTGTACCCTACGACGCTGACAAGGTATGAGTTTTATGGGTATCAATTCATGAGAAAAAAAACGCACAATAATTTTAGTTATGCAGCGACAATAAGAACTTTTACTGAACTAAGTGAATTAGAACATTTTACAGTGGAGAGACATGATTCTTCTTCTTCTTATGATCCATGCCGTGTGCCGTTGGTTATCATGTCTATCCACTGTCTTCTGTTTCATGTGCTATAAATAATTTCCGATACCGATGTTCCCCTATGCCACAATGCCAAATTGTCAAGCAACTTCTTCATAGGCCTTTCCCTACCCTTCTTCAACATACCCGTTGTTACAATATGTTCCCTCTTTCCACTTCTCATGATGTGTCCACAAAATATTATACGTCTCTTTCTGATGCGGATACGCAGTTCTCTGTTAATTAACTTATTTCAAAATATCTTCATCATGCATTTTATCTTTCCATTGTGTTCTTAACATTCTGCTATAAAACAACATTTCTGCTGCCCTTATATAATTTTTCACTATTCCGTTGACTGTCCAAGATACATTTCCATACATCAAAATTGGTTCTATATAACTTAAGAACTCTCTCAAATTACATTATTAGATGACTTAAAGGCTTGTCTTAGAACTGCCTACCTTAAAGACGAGACGAGATACGACCAAATATCTTTAAAATTCGTTCTTCGAACTGACGAAACTGAAATAGAGTAAAGAGATGAACTGAAGATTTAATACACGATTCTGATTACTAAATTGAAGAAGACACAAGGAAGAAGCTGAAAAGACATGATCTGAACAAATATCGATCTTTGGATTGTTTAGCCTGTTATAAATAGATAAGAGAACTTTGAAACAGCAAATCTTTTCTATAGAAAACGGTACATAATAAAACTGACATTATGATGTAATACTATCTATTGACTCTCTAATCTCATGAAAGAGAGGCATGATCAGACGACTGTCATACTCTTCACCCGACTGTCTAATCTGATACAGAAAACTGATAGATCGGACTGCTGTAATACTAGTCTCAGAGTGATCTAATGTGACGAGAATAGTGACAGATCAAACTGCTGTACCACTAATGAACCGACTGTCTAAACCTTACGAAAAAGTGACGTGATCGTACTGAAATGATACTAGTCTCCTGATTGTCTAGGCTGATGAAGAAAGTGACGTGATCGAACAGAAGTGATACTAGTCTCCCGATTGTCTAGGCTGAAGGAGAAAGTGACGTGATCGAACTGAAGTGATACTAGTCTCCCGATTGTCTAGGCTGATGGAGAAAGTGACGTGATCGAACTAAAGTGATACTAGTCTCCCGATTGTCTAGGCTGATGGAGAAAGTGACGTGATCGAACTAAAGTGATACTAGTCTCCCGATTGTCTAGGCTGATGGAGAAAGTGACATGATCGAACTGAAGTGATACTAGTCTCCCGATTGTCTATGCTGATGGAGAAAGTGACGTGATCGAACTAAAGTGATACTAGTCTCCCGATTGTCTAGGCTGATGGAGAAAGTGACGTGATCGAACAGAAGTGATACTAGTCTCCCGATTGTCTAGGCTGATGGAGAAAGTGACGTGATCGAACAGAAGTGATACTAGTCTCCCGATTGTCTAGGCTGATGGAGAAAGTGACGTGATCGAACTGAAGTGATACTAGTCTCCCGATTGTCTAGGCTGATGGAGAAAGTGACGTGATCGAACTAAAGTGATACTAGTCTCCCGATTGTCTAGGCTGATGGAGAAAGTGACGTGATCGAACTAAAGTGATACTAGTCTCCCGATTGTCTAGGCTGATGGAGAAAGTGACGTGATCGAACTGTTTGATACTAGTATCTAAACTGTTTTCACATGAAACATACGAACAACAACCAAGTATGTAAAAATGGTCATAGATAGCAATAACGACAAGTTACTTTATACATAAATAACTTTTATTACGGAATGTTTTGATGGTAGCTAGTGCATGAAATATTTCAGCTGGAGTAGCAATGGTAGCTCTAACAGTATCCATCATTTTGATTTTCCACGACGTATGCACGACGTATTGATTTTACCACAGAAAGACAAAATCCAGTTCTACAAAGATTTCAGTCCAAGTTATCATGATTGTTGGATTGACGGTGGTCCAAGCATCAGATCACATGAGCAATCAAATATTTCATGAAATACTATTTGTAATTTTATAATTATTTGAAAAATTTCATTTAATTTTCCACAAAAGTTGCGAAAAATCATTTTATTAATTAAAATAAATTAATACAGATTTAGAGGAACATACAAAAGTGCACAACACAGTCGTGAAATAACAACTACCATCGTTTACCGAACAGCAGTAAATGACTCAATTTGCCTTCTCAGAATACCCAAAGCTTTCAGAGAAGCAATATAGTAGATAGAGAATCATGGATGAGAATCTAGGTCCGGAAACATCCATATAATGCTTATGAAAATACAGATACATTTTGCTGATCAACTAGTCAGAATGAAAGATTTCTTTCAGTAAAAAAAAACTGTTGTATGAAGACTTCAATTTGGATATCACAAGATTGAAGGACGAAAGAAGCACACTAAATACACTCAAAGAAAGCCATTCCTAAACTCTTTGTTGTCGTGAACCCCGTCTAAATGTATTTTCTGCTGTGGACCTACAAAATATTCCACATTTGAAAATGTTCAAGAATGAACTATCTGTTTTCTAACAATAGTAAATCATGTCTGCAATTTCAATTATAATGTTAACATGTTGCTAATAAGTAATAACACACTCTATAATCGACATTTATCTATTTTTGTCTAAATTTGTCTAAAATAAATAATTTGTGCAGTATTGATCATCGTTTCTGTTTTTCTATTGTTATCATCAATAAATCCGTAACCCTTCAGGGTCGTAGGGGTACAACATTGGCTGCTTCAGCACAGAGTCCTCCAGCGAGTTCTATCCTTAGCGATACAGATGAGTGTGGAAATATCTTGTCCTGTTCATTCCTTGATGTTGTCTGACCATGCCTTTATTTGCCCTCCTCTGCTTCTTCCTCCTTCGACAGTTCTCTGCAGTATTTTTTGGGACAACGAATCATGTCTGCATACATGTCCAAACCATGCTAGTTTTCGTCGTTTCACTATTGAAAACAATGGTTCTTGTACACCTGCATACATCTCTACTTTATTTCTTATGTACACATTGATCTTATGTTCCCTATAGGAAATTCGTAGAATTCATCTGTAGCATTTGTACTCGAAACCTGTAATCGTCTCTCCATGTCCGCAATGAGTGTCTATTGTTATATGTGCGTGGGAATGTGTGTTTTTTGTGTGTGTAAATTTAAAGGCTCGTAATATTTCTTTCAGAGTTTGTGAATTTGTCGCTCTGATACCATTGCATTTAATTTATTTTTATATCATAATTCTTTTTTTTTTATTGACATCACAGTAGTTTTACTGGAGTTTTCCTTTTATCTGCGCAGATAACATGGTAGTTTTACTGCAATTTGCCTTTGATTTCAGACAAGATTATGCATAATAAGAATGTGCTAGAAGAAATACAAGAAGTTCTTACTGGTTCACAGACGCCTCTCAGACAAGTTCAGATTTTTGTAAGTAAATGTCAAACCACATAGAAATATACCGATGTTATCATCATCATCATCACGAGCATAAAATCCAAATTGAACTATATTGTGGTCTTCCTCGACTTCTATGGACAGGCAATAACATGTTGTTTAGTTGGCTTTTTAAAATCTAGTTCTTTCCGCAACAAAAAAAAAATAAATTGGTATAATAAATTTTTCATAAAATTGGCAAATAATGATTTCTTGTCATAAAATAGCAAGCAGTTATTAATTTTCACAAAAACAAATAAGGGTTATTATCTTTGATAACCAGTAAACAATTTAATATTCACGTCTTGCAATGTTGTGTGGTCTATTCTTTTCGGTACATTTAGATTGTAACATTGGGCAATAAAGAACCAACTACTTGAGCGTGTGCCCATTCACCTCATTCCCCACAGACACACCAACATAATTCAATAGCTATTTCTTCATTTTACTATTTACATTATAGCATATAATACACATAAAAGCTAATAATGAAGCCAAAATATCATTACATGTGTTGAAATTGGTTTCTCCAGGCATAAATTCTTGCTTGATTGAAAGCATTAGTGATGTTCTATTACTGTATAAGGGGTATGCAGTAGGGTGATATTTGTAGTTCATAGGCAAGTAAAACGGTAGGTGGTAGGAGTGGTGAAACAGCTGGTAGAAAGAGAGGTAAATGAGTAGACGTCGAGAGAGGTAAAATTTAGTCTGCAAGAGATATAAAATAGTCGGCGACAAGATAGGTAAAATATTAGGTGATTAGAGAGATAAAATAGTAGGCAGAAAAAAGAGGTAAAATAGCAGGCGACAAGAGATGTAAAATAGTAGGTAGAATGAGAGGCAAAATAGTAGGTGACGGGAGAGGTAAAATAGTAGGTGATTAGAGAGGTAAAATAGTAGGTGATTAGAGAGGTAAAATAGTATGTGATTAGAGAGGTAAAATAGTAGGTGATTAGAGAGGTAAAATAGTAGGTGATTAGAGAGGTAAAATAGTAGGTGATTAGAGAGGTAAAATAGTAGGTGATTAGAGAGGTAAAATAGTAGGTGATTAGAGAGGTAAAATAGTAGGTGATTAGAGAGGTAAAATAGTAGGTGATTAGAGAGGTAAAATAGTAGGTGACGGGAGAGGTAAAATAGTAGGTGATTAGAGAGGTAAAATAGTAGGTGATTAGAGAGGTAAAATAGTAGGTGACGGGAGAGGTAAAATAGTAGGTGATTAGAGAGGTAAAATAGTAGGCAGAAAAAGAGGTTCAGGCGACAAGAGATGTAAAATAGCTAGAAAGAGAGGTAAAATAGTAGGTGATTATAGAGGTAAAATTGGAAATTATTACAAAGGTAAAATAGTAAACGGTTAGAAAGACAAAACAGTAAGCGGTTAGAGATGTACAATGTAATAAGAAATAGATGACAATAGTGATAAGTATAGTACAAGTTAATAAGAGTTAGTTGACAAGATTGATAAGAATTATATAATATTTATAATAATTAGATATAAGATGTATAAGAATTAGATAACAAAAGTGGTAATAATTAGATAACAATATTGACGAGAAGTATATGGCAATAGTTGTAAGACGTTTGTGATAAGTGTTGTGGAAAATAAAACGTACACAATAAATATCACATGTCACAATATGCAACCATAATTGTCAAGCACAGTCATGTCCTAAGTTCAATTTGAGCCTTCTTTTAATAACATTTGATCTGATTCAGATTATTCTATAGTCATTAATTAATGCAGATAAAATGTTCAGTTTTTAACTTGTATTTTGTTCACTGAGTTACAAGAATTATGTTAATGATTTTGACAATAGCTTCAAGTCGAAGGTAGGACGTTTCATGGTATTCTTGTGTTTTAAAAAAAAATTCTTTGTGTACATTTTTTGTGCTGGTTCATATGATGTTTCCAATGGTCTGACACATCACACCTCCGCAATGATAACTAATACGTTCAGTGTTTTACCACTTTCACTTAACGTTGGGCGACTGCAACTATATGGTTAATATAGTAGGCGAGCCGTACGAGAGCGTTCCACAACAGGTTCTCGAACTTAAACATTGGTCACCAAGCTGAAAGCTAACCAGGTTCACATATGATTGGCGTTTCCGCCGTGTCTTGCATCACTATCGACATAGCCACAGACGTGCACGATTATAGAATTAATATACTTTCCAACATTATTATTTCATAAATTGTACATTATTTAATATCGACCACTAACGTTTACCAGAGCTGTTCAAACCCTTTCACATAAAATAAAAAGTATAGGTACCCGTTAAAGGTTAGGACTCGTTGCTGTGGAAAAAAATGAAAACATTGATTTTGTTGAAGATATTTCAACGCTTTCAATCATAGACGGGTACCCACCGTAGTTAAATCATATAACCATTAGATATAAACAGAAGGTCGAAGTTCAGGTAATAATGTCTAAACAATCTCCAATACTTTTTTGCTTAAGTGTACTAGTAATTGGATATGATTCGTGTGTTCAAACATTTCTTAATGCGATGGTGCTAGACCAAACAAGAAGATTATATTCAATTTCAAGCAATATTTTGTTGCAAACTGAGCGCGGTAACATTAAACATAACTGTGACAAAATGGTTACAAATAAGGAAAACTTTGGGGGGGGGGCAGGAAGATAATTTAAATACAAAGGCATTGACATATGATGAAATAATGCCTTTAGCTTTGGGAAGGCAGCTCATGACAGACTAACACAAGCACATGTTCAGCTCGTGACAGTTCATAGACTATCCTACACAAGCACATGTTCTTCTCAGTTGTATAGCTGAGGCGGTACCTAGACTGATCTAAGGCACATAGGGATGGATGTGTAAGGGGAGGGGGCTGGTGGGTTTATGGATAAAAGTTTAATCCCAGAAGGGACATATTCCAGTGCGCAAACATTACAGGATTACCAGAAGTACAGCATATTCCCTGTCAGCCTATCCCCCAACTTTTCTATGTCGCCTCATAGAAAGAAGACAGTGACCCTATACTTGGTAGCCTGAACTACAAGCACAGGCCCTGGTTGCCACACAAGCGATGAACAAATGAAGAGGTCACAGAAAAACTATGAGTTAAGGGATAAATTGACAAAGGAAGAGCTCATAGAGAAACTAGGAGTTGAAGATGAAATTGGCAAAAATAATAAGTAATAGAAAAACTACAAGTTAAAAGAGATATGAGCAAATGAAGAGATCACAGACAAACTAGTAAGAAACCGAGAAATTGCGAATGGAAGAGTTCATAGGAAAACTATTAAAGAGAAATAGATAATGGAAGAGTTCATAGGAAAACTATTAAAGAGAAATGGATAATGGAAGAGCCTAGAGAAACTAGTAAAGGGAAATTGACAAATGAAGATGTGATAGAACTACTTGAAAGAGACATGAACAAATGAAGAGATCAAATAAAAACTAGAAATTGATTACGAAATTGACAAATGGTCATAGAAAACTTAGTTCTTAATAGATAATTGAATAGATAGATAAAATGACAAATGAAGAGGTAAATAAAAACATTAAATAATACAGAAGTAAAAAGGTAATAAAATTAAGATAAAATGTTGTTTGGCATTTAAAAACCTTACAACCAACCGTCCTTAGTCACTTCTAAAGACGTGCATGGTATGAAATTGTGTTACTAATCGTTCCTTTGTTTGTACCTAATAAAATATATAGAGCGGAAAAGTGTAGTCTGTAAAAAATGTATAATCATTAAAAAAATGTATGAGATATATAGGCCTAATGTCTTCAACTTGTAATGTACGGATGACGTCATCATTTCATTTACAGATAACAATCTATCACATCTGATGATATCTCATCATGCACACTGAAATACAGAACAGAATCATCGTTGCCATCTCAACATGCACATACAAATGAGAACCCAGAACCGAATCATCATTGCGATCTCAACATGCACATACAAATGAGAACACAGAACTGAATCATCGTTGCCATCTCAACCTGCACATAAAAATGAAAACACAGAACTCAATCATCGTTGCCATCTCACCATGCACAGAAAAATGAGAACACATAACTAAATCATTGTTACCATCTTAGTATGCACATTACAATGGGAACCCACTACTATGTTCATGTCAGCGTACACTGCTGCACATTTTTGTATCACTCTTGCCATTCTTCTTCTTCTTCTTCTGCGTTCATCCTCAAACTCCCACTGGATCTAGCAGGATCATGGTCCTGCTAGATTTCAAGCAGGATGTAGTCCAGAAAATGGAAATGCGTTGTGTCGCCGTTTTATTTGCGCCAATGGCCCGACACATCCGTCTTCGGCGGATTCTTGCCATTCAACACATATATAAAATAAATAATTATATTCTACAATTAAAAACCAACTATGACAAATGAATTTAAATGTACACATCCACATCTAAAATGCTCTTGAAATCAAGTTTCATGAATACATTCTTCTTCTTCATCTTCTTCAGCGTTCATTCTCAAACTCCCGCTAGACCTCCCTTGTAGGACCATGGTCCTACTAGTTTACCAGAAAGATGTAGTCCAGAGAATTAAAATGCGTGTTTCGTCATTTTATTTTCGCAAATGGCCCGACACATCCGTCTTCGGCGAGGATGAATACATGCCTAACAGCAATACGTAAACACTTCAATAACAAACAAGGTCAAGATAACTCGTCCTAATCAATACGTAAATTTAAACAAATGCGATATACGTGACAGACATAAAAGAAATGTAAATTGTTTGAAGCAAACATGGCGATAGTAAACAGTAGTATTGACAATGAAATACATTTTTCAACGATAAAAGGAATTGTGTACCGAATAGCGACTCCCTTGGTACTTCAGAAACATTTAATTAACTCTCTCCTTACAGATTTTACAATCATTCAGTGGAATATGATGAAATCACTATAATAATAGTGGATGTTTAGCTAGCTTATATGACCTATATATCTAAGTGGATAAAGAGTTAAGACAAAATATAGTAAAGATGTAACAACAAAATAAAGTATCTCATCTTGTGAAATATAAACAAAAGTTAATTGTGAAACAGCAAGAGAATAAAGCATATCGTTGTGTGAAACAAAAATAACAAATAACCGTGAAAGGATTAGAACTGTGATATTTGCATCTTCAGCTTTTTCCAGAAGATTCAGCTTTTTCCTGACTTTGGTTCGAATAGGCTTCTCCATTCAGTGATAGTTTAAAATGTTTGGAAGGCATGAAAAGTATATTTAATCAATGTCAGGACGCTTTATTACATACCCATGGATCACTGAAGCCAAATATATCTATTAGGTTCAATCTCGATAACTGTAGTCAGTCTGGTCAAAGGAAATGTTTAGCCTCTTGTAAACCAGTCTCGTGAGAACGTAATCTGATCTAATGTTATACTGCCCCATGGCCAATTATGACAAATCTAGAGCAAGATTAGAGTAAGCATATTCCCAGTCGATGAATATTGCTGTGAAACATAGACATTCAATAAATCGGTGGCAAAGAGAATTGTTTCTTTCTAATATGATGCTACACACAGATATTGAGAAAACAACATTCAGTGAAAAGGATGATTCGGGAAGTGTTACGAATATAAAAGTGAAAGACTTGTTCGCTTCTAAATAACATCGTAACAATAAAACATATTTTTCTTTAATAAAGAGACATAACATTAATAATGGATTGTCTGGTTATTAGTAGCTTCTTCTTTCTTCTTCTTCCTCAGCGTTCGCTCTCAAATAACCACAACGAATATTTGGTGTGATTTCCGCCGGGGAGCGTGAAGTACGTTGTGCTGCAAATTCCACAGTAGAACTGTGATTAATTGCACCCCGGTTGGCCACTTGTGGTCAGGACGTCCGAGGTCCAGCACATCCGTTTTCGTCATTCCTTTATTTTGGGTTTGGTCCCTTGTCCGTGACAGCCTATCTGTCGCCGGGCACGCTGGTGTGTAGTGCCTCTTCGCCAAGACGCTTGTCGAGCGCGTCTATCTGGTACGAGGTGTTCCGCAGTCTATGAACCCATCTCGTGCAATTGGCCGTACTCTGCCTGTGTCCATCGGGTACTGAACCGTTTCTCATCCGCGAACCTGGTTCCGTATGAGGAAGGACTCGTCTGATGAGTTGGACCCTGACTCATTCGCCCTCCTACCCGAGGCGTCGTTCACAGACATCGTGAACCCTCGTCCAAGTTCGAGGCTCACACCACGCGTTTCAGAGCAAGGTGTTCTAGAGCTGAGCAACCTTGTCCCAATAGCTCCTGAGCCCATCAGGAACTGAACCCTTTCTCTCTGCAAGTGTGTTTCCGGTATAGGAAAGCTTGACAGTAGAGTTGGGCGTGGGCTAATATCGTTGTCCCTTTTGTGCCTGAGCCCATCAGGTACTGAACCCTTTCTCTCTGCACGTGTAAATCCGGTATAGGAAATCTTGACAGTAGAGTTGGGCCAGGGCTGCCACCGTTGTCCCTTTTCTGCTTAAGCCCATCGGGAACGGATCCCTTTCTCTTCGCGAGCATATTTCCGGTTTAGGAAGGCTCTACGTTAGAGTTGGGTTATGTCTTCTTGCTTTTCCGAACGCCAATGATTAGGCACAGGTAACTAGAAGCTCGTCTCGAGCTAACAGAGCTTGTAGTTCCCCTAACCTAGGAACTTTTTCCTTTCTATTTCCAGTTCTCGCTGCTCTCTGGCGCTGTTCTGCCTTTCATTGTGTCATTGTACTCAGTATGACTTATTTTAGTCTCTCAACATGACATCAATCTCCACGTACCTTTTACATTGGCCGCCCCTCCAATGTTCAGCGTCACTGTATGTCGACAGTGTCACTGTATGTGATGATGCAAATGGTGTCGGAGATGTTGTCTGTCTCTTATGCAGTCAAATCTCTTTCCATCTGCTACCTCCACATTCTCGGACACGATCCCCAAATGATTTGGCTAGAACCAGCTCGAGCTGCTGTATTTCTGTTTCCAGGGTGCACAGCGTGGAGGTACATTTGGGATCTTTGTTATCTGCTAACCCTGGGTCCGCCTAGAGCAATGCGTTCCCTTTGCACCCCATTGGTAACTAATAAGACGGTCGACAAGAGACATCACATCGTGTTAAAAAGTGCACCGTGCAGCATCATTTAAACTCGCCAATAATCGCGAGGAGCTTAAAACATCCATATAGAGGACTAGGTTCTGGAAATAAATAAGGAACCTGAATAAGCATAACTTTTAGAGTGCATCTTTCAACAAAGTTACACAAGAAACGTTCCAAGAACAATGTAAGATATGAGAAAATTAGAAGCTTCTAGTTTTCTTTAAACAAAAACAACTTACTTCGTGGATAAACAACATACATTTGAAATATAACACTTACTTTCACAGTTATAGTATCACAAATATAGCACTTATTTTCACAGTTATAGTATCACAAATATAGCACTTACTTTCACAGTTATAGTCTCACAAATATAGCACTTATTTTCAGTTATAGTGTCACAAATATACCCCTTATTTTCACAGTTATAGTCTCACAAATATAGCACTTATTTTCAGTTATAGTGTCACAAATATACCCCTTATTTTCACAGTTATAGTATCACAAATATAGCAATTATTTTCACAGTTATAGTGTCACAAATATGCCACTTATTTTCACAGTTATACTATCTCAAATATAATGGAACATCCAGTGTGTTCCCGTCTCAGCAAAGCAAGACCAGAAGGCACGTACTTAATAACGGTAGTAAAGACGTCTATAACAGGTGCACAACATCATTGATCTCACAACAGGTGGCTCTAGCTCACAGGAAGAACGTACACAGATTTAGA
Source organism: Meghimatium bilineatum (assembly GCA_034231615.1). Lineage (NCBI taxonomy): Eukaryota > Metazoa > Mollusca > Gastropoda > Stylommatophora > Philomycidae > Meghimatium > Meghimatium bilineatum. The sequence goes on from CM067299.1 coordinate 86,609,053, forward strand.
TCTTTCGTTTAAAATAGCTTCATGTCGTTATCTACGGAGAAATGCACTTACATAATAGTAAACGACGCCTTAGTGCAGATCCAATGTACACAACTCTTTCTCTCGATCTCACAACCACGGGATCTTTGTGGCGAAGAGGTAAAACAACGTGTTAGGACGGATGTGTGTTTCAAACATAATTGCAACAAGAGCATCTGTTTATAAGAGCATTATTTTGGAGATTCATTTCTATTATCATTTGAGCTACCTTACCTGCACTGAATACTACCATACGTGGTATGTTCAGCATGCAGTCCACTGCTATGTTCAGTGTTCCGATGGATGAAGAACATAGCAAAGTCCACATGATAGGAAGATTTTGAGTAGGATTCAGTATTGAGAAAGGAGAATTATGAATGAGGATAGTGCCCGTAGAGACTACAAAAATTTCACAACGATCATTGAATCAAAATAGATCCTGACACCATCAGTTAATATACTCTGATATATAACGAGAGGTGCAGGCTAGAGGACATTGCACTTTTGTTATTTTGTGGCAGATTGTTAGGTGATGGGGAATGCTAGGTATGCCAGCACTGTAGATGGGTCAACAGATCTGACAGAAGAATTATGAACTAGTTGACCAAGACGTATATGCTGCACTCACGAGAGGACGTGATTTATTCTAGGATACTGCCGTGCTGGAATGCCTCCAGTCGGAGATAACATGCATCGATAAAGCCCCTTAACTCAACCATGCCTTTGAGCTATCTAACCGTATGCGTGTCAGTGTCACTTGTCTGAGGTGGACCTATGCTTTACTATTTACCAAGTGGTACAGAACGCGTCTGTGACGGCCACAGTACCGCGTTCGATCACCGCCACAGGCAATTGTGCATCCGGATCGTTAAGAAAGCAATGGCAAACTACTGAACATATTTATGTTGTCTAGAAAATAACCACTGCGAACAAGTGCCGGGATGATAGTTACTTCCTGAATAGGATATGCTACTAATTTTTTTGGTTTAAGCTTTAGTAAGAAAGGATATGGGCTGTTAAGAACTATCTACTCACAGAAAAAGGGATTATGTCATCGTCATCATCTTCATCATCACACCCTGACAGATTTACAAAATCTGAGGTCTGAGCACCTATGAAACTGTTCAGTGTACGAGCGTACCTAAAACATAACTATAAAGATCAAGTAAATTAAAATTATTCACAGTAAATTTTGAGCTATATCACCATCTATTATATAAAGTGTGTCTGAGTGTCGGTCGCTAAATTTCATCAGGACATGATCGAATGTCTCCGATGTAGCAAAGATTTACGCGAGTAAACCTTGCTTCATATGTCCTTTTTAAAATTCAGTAAGTTCATCAATGTTTGACATTTGTTATTTTGTCCTGCTGAAACCATTTTATTAAAACAGCGTTTCTCCTTGAATTTCAATTTTACTATAGGTAACAATTTAATTTACATATTTTCGTTCATACTTGTATTCTCCCTGTGTTATCACAGCCCCAATATTCTAGATTTGTTGGGTTATCTTTGACACTATAGTCATCTGTCAATATTATAGCTGTTTTTGTGAAAGTCTCCACGCTCGTCAGGTGTTATTACAATGATAAGTTAATGTTTACAGCTTGTAAAGCTATTCTTGGTTAAATTGTGTGTTTCGATCACAAGGAAATACAGTCGATAAAGCTCTTGTTTTATATGTTTCCTAACAGAGCACTTTAACTTGCAAAGGTATGAACTGCTTTGAGAACAAGAATTCAACTTGCAAAGGTATGAACTGCTTTGAAAAACATACCAATTCGAAAAGGTACGCGCTGCTTTGACAAAAAAGAACAACTTGAAAAGGTGTGCGCTGCTTTGAAAAAAAAAGAAGACAACTCGCAAAGGTAGACACTGTTTTGGGGAAAAGACCAACTCGCAAAGGTATGCACTACTTCGAGAATAAAGACTTCAAATTGTAAAGGTATGCACTGCTTCAAGAAAAAGATTTCAACTCCCAAAGTCATGCATTGCTTTGAGAAAAAGACTCCAACTCAGAACCACCGGAACCACGACCTCCATTATTTTTGCATGCCTACAGCTCTGATATAACAATATTGGACTAAAATTAGCAGTTGAAAAGTGCGTATTACACCGAAGTGTGTATGTAGACGACATGTTCCACCATTTGGTATGCACAAATTCACTCACATCACAGTCTGCAAACATTTGATTGTATCAATGTTGATGCCCCTTTGAACACACAGTCTATATGACTGCATATATTACACGAGATAAATCTTGGTTAAATACAAATAACATTATGCGCCGAGAAACAGAACATGCACCGCCATTGTTAGAACATTTGTTACATTCAATATTAGGATAGTATTTCTTTTCTTCTGTGTTTTCTTAGCGTTGCAAGCTACAAAGGTATAGTACTGCAAACACAATACCTCTTAATTCATCTCTGTCTTTGGTCTTCTTTGTTCTCCAGTGTGTCTGATCCTTACTTCTTGTAGATCTTCCTGTATGTTGTCCATCCATCTTCTTCTTAGTGTACCTCTTGTTCTTCTTCCTTGTACTTTATTTATATAAACATTTTTATTAATCAGGCGTTTTTTCTACATGTTCCAACCATAAGAGTCTGTTTTTATATGAGTATCCTGCGTAGTAGTCGATATCAATCCTCAGTTTCTTTATTGTCACTAATTCGTCATTTGTTCGAATGTTCTTCTTTGATTTATCCAACAATTCTTCTTCATATTTTGTGTTCGTTCTCAAACTCCTACAGATTAGCAGTTTCATCTAGAGAATCAAATGCGTTGTGTCGTGGTTTATAGTTTGGCTGCTACTTAAGTGCCTTTCGGTCTGACATCGACTACAGTATGTCTTTTATTCACTTGAACCTATATGAGATGGGTATAGCTAACTCAACCACGATACTCTTTCGTCACTTTTTAAGACTTATACACCAGGTAACAATGTCGCTATTATTTGCTCCCCTTTAAATCCCGGAAACACATGAGTGCAAATTCTTCTTAATGTTCTGCTCTACATCGTTCTTGTTGTTTCCTGTGTCTCCGAGCTTGATAAGACGATATAACGTATTGCAGTTGAGATTAAGATCAGTTGACAATAATCACTCTTGGTGGTGCAATGTTTCTCCTCTAGCTTCCAGACATATATCAATATGGTGAACAGCTATTTTGGTAAACATGACCAAAGTGACCAGTGGCATTGATGCACATCAACGTACGATGTCTTCTATAAAGACAGTTGTTTTTTTGTGATGTACGATTAAAATGTTATTTATATATTTACTTCATACGTGGCAGCTGGACTACCTGAACTACCACCTCCATTATGTGTGTATGCGCACATCTCTGATATAGCCAAAGTCGACTAACATTGACAGTTGAAAAGTTCGTACCTTATGAGGTACTTGTATTTTGTTTTTAAATAAAATGTGTGCTCAATGTTTTATGGAGGAATTAGCTTCCATACAGTATTAATAAGACGATGTGTTGTTTGATAACTTGTGTTAAAGCGTCTACTGTGATTGTTTCCAATACATTGTCAGTTTCCTCTCTAATTGCCGCAAGTGTGATTTAGTTTTCTGCAATATACGACATCTTTCATGGTTCACCATAAATAAACGTATGCAAGTGTTAACTCGTAGAACATTCAGGAAACTCCACGACAAGTCTCGCCGTCATACTTAATGAAACACACCGTTTTTATAACAAGGTAGGGTAGGAAAGATGCTTGTGCTACCATGTCTTATGCACCAGAAGCAGTTACTTTTTTAAAAAAAATTCTACTTAATCTTTCGCTGACACAACAACACATACCCCCCTCCCCGGTAAATTGAGTTCAACCCCCGTATGTACATTAGCATTTTATGGTGTCCAGTTTACACAATTATGCCGATTCGCTGTTAAATTCCGTTTAACTTACATTATGTCTCATCCGTCCAGATAATCCTTGTGTAATAAACCTTTTAGCATCGCTTATCGTATGCTTAAACCGCTCACAAAGCTGATTTATTCTACCTGGATCGCTGTCGTTAATTTCATGTAATAATCTTACTATATAAACATTCTGCTTAGCTCTTTCAAAAAAGTGATTTATGCTTTGCACCTGTCTCACGTGCACGCTGCGTAGGCCTTTCTTTAGAACGAGTGAACGGTTTCAGAACCTTAGAGAGGAGACTTCACTTGTTGCTGCACGAGGTTTTCTATTCCACGTGCACGTCACACACGGCTCCGCGTATTTAACAAAAATTTAGAATCCCTGAAAATGTTAGACATGTTAGAGATTTTTCTTTGTGGCTGCGGTGAACCACGGGAGCAATTTTTATTTCAAACTACAAATAAGGAGTGAACTCGGTCTGCTGGTCGATGTGCGAATGACTGAAGATTACACAATCGTGACTCTCATACTTTGATATAGTAATCCTGTTTTCCGGTTTCATGCTTGAATTATAGCTCTACTAGAGCATTGATTACAATAATTATTGAAACGGATTATATTTACTAGAATATTTGTTAGAATAATTACCAGAACATTTGTTACAATCACTACCAGAACATTTGTTACAATCATACTAGAACATTTGTTACAATCATACTAGAACATTTGTTACAATCACTACTAGAACATTGGTAGTAATCTACGTCTTTACGTATTTACCCAATATGTACTTCGACGTTTTCAACAAAAATATCTCCACAAGAACATTAACAAGACCATTTGAGGATAAATTTCCAAATTTCATTTCATCAATACGTCGAGATGTCCTTTTTATTCTGGGTTTACTAGTCCATCGTACGCTCCAGTAATTGAACACTTCCCGACAAATCTGTCTGAAGCAGACATTGGCGATTACAATCTCCACCAAACCCAAATATTATCGGTCTAGTATAGTACAATAAGAACGGTTCCCTCCATACACATATTCTCTAAGTAGCGTAGTATTTTTTACGTGATGTACATATTTTTCGGTGGTGTGCATACTTATTTGTTTGTTACAAATTTGTTTTAAGTTTTCCACAAATATCTTTCGTTGTCCTACACTTACTCTTTATCTATTTCCCACAAGGAAAAACATTTTTAAAAATACCCCTCTTGTTCTACTTTCTCATAAAAAAGAATACAAATAGATTGTTAACTGAATTACTAGTACTTTACACTTTCTGACAGCAATGACCTAAATTCAGAGTACTTTTTACTTTATGAAATCAATGTTTTAAATTTTGAAGTACTTTCTACTTTCTGACACCAATGTTCTGAACTTAGAGCCTTCTTCTCGTTCACTGTTTAACATCTCTACACAGCAAGTCTGGTTTTCTTGATAAATATTGCTGCATTTGAAAGCTCCTCAGTGCTCCCATACAGCTTCCTGTGGATCTCTGTCTCTGTGAGTTAGTGCTCCTCCCTTAACTTGTTTAGTGGAATGAAGTCTTGCAGGATATGTTCGCTGTTTGTGCAGCCTGTCCACATAGACAGAGGTGATGGAACCAGTATTAGTCTATTTAAGCAACTGTTCAGTCTGATGTGTCCTGTCCTTATGTGAAAGATGATAAAATGTCAAGCGCTGTCGAGATAGTGATAGTTGTCTTTTGGTAGGTCAACTTTCCAAATAGCTTTGATCAGGATTCTCTTTTCCTGGTGATTTCTTGGTCGTTTTGTTCCTGTGTTGCTCCATCTTTTGCTAGCATATCTACTTTTTTATTTCCTGGTATGCCACAGTGGTATCCTGGTTTGATAACATCAAGGAATGATCTAGCCGTGATTTTTCTATACATTTCCATATGGCTAAGGAAAGAGCTGTTTGGATGGAATTGTTTACTAACGTCTCCAGTGTGGCAACAATACGACCCTGACGGCTTATGGGTCTTTATTATTATTGCTATTATTATTATTATTATTATTATTATTATTGTTATTATTATTACTAGTACTATGCGCCAGTGGGATGGTATCCATGGTGAGATGTAGGACTACCCTTCTTTGGATGCTCACTTCTCGTATGGATTCCTTCAGGTCTGGCAGTTTATCTCTGTCAAGGGCTTGTGGAACAGACCAACAGTAAAAGACACCACTTGTTGACACTGACTTGTGTTTTTAATTATTTCTGCATCAATGCTTGGGGCCTTTACTTCCGCAGTGTAGTTGGGGCAGAAGATTCCACCTGTGCTTGCTTGGGTAGGACTGCTGTCCAGCTCGATATAGGGGAAGACCTAACCAATATTAATGTCCATCCTGTGTTGGCTGGACTAAGCCCTATCTCCACTTCAAGGATATGGTCTCGCTGGGGAGATTCAGAATAATGTTTACTTTCTTACACTGAATTCAGAGTACTTTCTAATTTCTGACACAAATGTCCTAAATTAAGAGTACTTTCTAATTTCTGACACAAATGTCTCACACACACAAAAATATAAATTCCTTGACAAATACATTTGCTTTTTGATTCCCCAGATAGTATAAGCTATAAACTGTTTATAGACAACGGAGTTTGACATTTTACTACAGTTTGTGAGTTGGGGGTGGTGGCTGTTCTGTGAGATATTTTTTTTTGTTTGGGTAGATTTTAAAGTATTTCAATAACAGCCAAATAGTTCTGCAACATACAAAGCGACGAGATAGACATGTTTCCACTGGGAGACAGATCTTATTGTATGGGATTCCATATATTGAGGCAAGATTCAGATTAATGATGTGTCCTCAACAGTCCAGAAATGGATCTCTCTGAGCAGTCCAGACAACCTGAGGGCTACAATGTGACCCCAGAAGATGAAAGTGGAAGATATGTCGTGTGGCATCTGCCATGGCCGCTTATTCATAAATATATTTATGTAGGCAACTCACTTGTATGTTTCCTATGTTTTTTTATATTTTATTTTCTAAGGTATGACAAATAATAGATCTACTGTATTCTTTGAAGTAATGCCAGTATAAATACAATAAGAAGGCAACACAACGTTAGAGGCAGCGCCACGCGCAAAAAGAATTAGGAAAACTATTTACGGAAATCATAACTAAAGTTGTATTCATCACGAGAATAATCATCCAGTTATGTTCCGGAATCACGTCTCGTGGAAGAGCAAACGTTCAATGGTGGTGTTAAATGGTTGTAGAGGCTGAGACGAACGAGGTGTTCACGATATTGGTGAATTAAAGCCAGCTAAGAATGAGAACCAAACCTATTCCAACTCTACTGTAAGAATGTTTCCTTTACCGGAACACCGTTCAAAATTAAGAGGTTCGGTACCTGATGATTCACGGGGGCGAGTCGCGTTCACTTGAAGCAGAACACCTCCTACGAGATAGTCATGTTCTGTCCACGTCCAAAGCCCTGCTTACCGCCTCCTCGGAGACTGCCACAATGGGATATGTTTACGCCTATGAAGTCCACGGCACAGTGGGTGATAAATCTTCATGTTGTAGAGTTAATAGATACTCGTTGGATGGCGACAGATAGGAAGGTTTTCACCGGCCATTTTGAAAAACATCACCTCAGTTAAAAGCATGCGAAATCGGAAGTGCTAAAGCTAACATAGCGTAAAATAAAGGGTAAAACAAAGCACATCACGTTCTCCGACAGAAATCACACGAAAATCAAGATTATTATTTGAGAGCGAATACCGTAGAAGAATAATAAGTAATGTTTTGTCTCCACGGTAGAGCTTACATAGACACAGCTCACTATGAAACCATTGCTTTGGAAGACGCTTGTCTGGCCTGCTGACTATATAACCCTTCAGTGCAGTAGGGTTCACAAGACGTAAATGTTTCATCTCATTGTATTTCGGTTTTCCTATACCTACGTCATTCAGCTCAACGAAAACGCACGTCGCTTGCAAACAATATCAACATAGCACGAAACTCTGCAGTTTGTGCGATAATGCCCAGGAATTTCCGGGAAAATTTCACTTTGCAAACAAGTACCACGGAACAGAATAGAACCTGCGACATCTTGAGCACAAGACAAACGGCCTATCGACTACTTGATTCTTGATTAGAAACTAGCTTCACAGCACGCGGGACATTCCCATATGTGCTCCGCCCTCCGGTCCAGCAGCCATCCCAGTGTATGTAGACTCATAGTTCCGGTCAGGTGTTGATTGTGTGATCTTCGGGACTTTCCAAAAATTTACTTTTCCTCCCTCACCTCTGAATACTCCCATTTCTAACATTCTCTGTATGTGTACGTTCTCAACCTCATTAACATCACTTGCATCTTGAAATGAATTGATTACTGCCTTTATTAAATCTGCTTCATCTCTTCTCAGCAATGTGCCGTCTATCGCCGCATTGCCTGCCAGTAAGTCGGCTCTCTCGATTCCTCTGACCCCAGCATGACCAGGGCAGAATATCCATGTAATGCTTTGGACAACTGAGTTGTTCATTAAGTCCCACCATTCTTTTCTTAGCATGAACTTTTCTATCTTGCGCAACATGCTTTGAGAGTCTGTGAGTATTACCGCGTGTGTTGATGTATCAGTTATCAACCAATTAAGATCTGCTGTAACTCCCTCTATCTCCGTCCTCATGCTCGATGTGACAGTAGAATATGCTGAAGATTTCTCAACCAACTTCACGCCATTTCTGTAGGCAACAAAACCCCAACCGCTTTTATTTGTGTTTCTGCTAACAGATCCATCTGTGTATATAATTATGTCTTGTGGTTTCGAGTGTAGTTGGGCGAGTTCTTGCACTGTATCCTGAGCCCTGACTGCTGTCCATTTTCGACACGCTTTATCTAGTTGTATTATTACTTTAGTCAGTGATTTCTTCTCAGTGTCTACCTCCACCCATTCACTGCCCTTTCCTATTTCTTCCAATTCACATACTATTCGCAGTGTGTCTTCAGCCTCTGCCATCCATGATCTGCCACGCCTAATACGTTTTCCCTTTGACTCATCTAGACGATGGTGTAATGGGTGGTGGTTGTATGCTGTCACTTTAAGTTACGACTTAACTTGTGCTACTTGATGTCGCACTCTAATGCTGGGGAGATCAAGCAGAAATCTCATAGCAGAGATGGGTGTATCTCTAGTACACCCCAGTACCGCTCTCATTGCCTCATTTTGAACTTTTTCCAATCTATCGACTTGTGTCTGTGACAAAGTTAGTAGACCGAGGCCATAATCTATTACAGATAGCACCACCACTTGCAGGAGCAGAAAAAGTACCCATTGCTGCATGTCGTAGGTCACCATAACCTTGATAACACTGATCCCTCTTCTAGCCTTCTGAATAATATTTGTGACGTGCTTTTTGAATGAGAGACTTCTATCAAAGATTATCCCACGATATTTAAGGTCCTGTTCTCTTTCAATGAATGAGCCCATGCAACTAACAGCTGGCAGTTTGTCATTAACCAGATTATTATATAAGGAGTACCAGACGACCTTTGCTTTCGATGGATTGATCACAGCGTTGTATGCTCTGCACCATATCGACAATTGATCTAGTCCATTCTGTACACTGTCAGCGATATCTCTTCTGTTCCTGCCCATGTTGTATAGTAGGATATCGTCAGCGTATGTTAGAACTCTACAATTGCTGGGAGTTTGCAATTGAGCAATTCTCAATGTATACACATTAAACAGTACTGGGGACAGAGGAGATCCTTGTGGCAGACCAGGTGCTATTGTCCTGATCTCAGATGTCCAGGATCAACACCTCAGAGCGACTTTTCTACAGATTAGCTATCAACTATCAACTACACCAGGAATAACCCAAAACTGAATTTCTCAACAAGGCATTTATGTTTTTTTTAATAAACTTCTGAAGGATCTCCGTGTCAGAGAAGTTATTATGGCATTAAACATCAAGGATCTTTCATAGTTATATAAGTAATACTGTGATAGTTTACGTCGTCTGTAACTTATATGCAGATTTGTTTCCATTAAACATCAAAACATCAAGGAACTTTCATAACAGTTATATAAGTAATACTTTGATAGTTTACCTCCGTCCGTAACGTATATGCGGATTTGTCTTCATTTAAACATCAAGGAACTTTCATACAGTTATATAAGTAATACATTGATAGTTACCTCCGTCAGTAACGTATATGTAGATTTGTCTGCATATTTTATTACATACTTCCTCATCTGTCGATAACATTATTACATAATTAGACTATAAATCAGTCTCCCACGAGTACACAGAACCGCATGTATATTAATGTATGTTAGCTATGTGTTTGTGGAATTTATTAGGATAATGACTATTGTCAGTGAATGTCTGTGACTATGTCGATAGCCATACTTACAGCGGCGAAAAAGTCGAGCATGTTTGATTGGTTATCATTGAGGTTGGTGTTCAGTGTACAATACAATAATGGGTTCTTTCGTACGGCTGACCTAATAGTGATATGACACAGACCTCCACAGTTTGTGAAAGTGGTAAAATGCTAAACGTATTTGTTACTACGCCGACGTCAGATTTGTCGGGCTATTTGGTGAAAATAAAGCGACGATTCAACGCTTTTCTACTCTTCGGACTACATCCTGCCAGAAATGTTATAGAACCACTATCCTACTACAAGAAAAACTCAGAAGGAGTTTGAGAATGAAGGACACACATACCTCAATAACTATTGAAGTAATTCAAGTACGAAGCATGAGAATAAATGAAAATACTTCAAACAGCTAACGGGAATTGAACCAGGTCCGTTCTAGCGGCACCGAATCGACTTGCAACTCAAGTAAACAGGTTTTCATTATTGACCAACCACATCCCCAAAATAGATGTGATCTCGTCAAGACATTCAGCCTATGTACGCAAGTCATGTATGAATATGAATATTCTATGTTTGTGTTCCTGAGGATACTTAAATATATGTACGGGATTTTTGTTGTTGTTGTAATAGTCATTGTTTCCATTGGTCCGTTCTCAGTGACCTGAGTACATAAGTTGAATGTCCTGACCAGATCACATCTTTTTTGGGATGTGGTTGGTCAAGTACGGAAAATATGTTTACTTGAGTTGTAAGGCGATTCCGTGCCGCTATAGCGGACCTGGTTCAATTCCCGTCAGCTGTAACAATAACTATTGACATTACAGAGAGTGAAATTAGTCCACATGAAAAACTCAAATAAGTATTACAGTTCACAAAACAATCTGGCACGAAAAGAATACTGTTAACAATATACAAAACAAACTGACATGGAAACATGTAGGTAAGAATATACACAGAATATTGACACGAAAAGATCATTTACAATATATATAACAATACAATAACATAGATGGAACTGCCATCAGGATACATTTAGAGTAACATAGTGAAAGGAGTAATGAAACTGACACCAGATTTCATTCAACGTAACATTATGGATTTAGTGATGGAAATTACACCATTATATATTGACAATAATATAGTAGAAAAATGTGTATTTCATTTCTATTTATATTTTCAGTTCAGTTTCATCGACACCACAAACGTTTACAATAATTTTGTAGAAGGATATGATAAAACTGACATTTACATGACATAATAGAAGAGTGTTATAGAAATGAGATATAGGATACACAGCTGTTTTATTTTCAATGGATATTTTCAATGTTGATTGGGAGGGGTGGGTGTCCGTCCGGCAGACATGGTGGAGAGACTTAGTTCATTTAGTTTTTTTTCTCAATACTAGTAGGTAGTTTAGTAATTTAAGTGGGGGGGGGGGGTAATGGGTCAGCTGACCTACCGTGACCTATGCTGTGAGCGTCGTCCATGATACAACAGTAACAGACGAGTGTGATGAAAACGACATGACATGATATATATATATATATATATATATATATATATATATATATATATATATATATATATATATATATATATATATATATATATATATATATATAATATAGGATTGCGATAGCGACATTAGGGTATATATCAGAGTAGTACGATTAAAATTATAGCTGGAGGTATTTTCAATAATATAAATCAGACGTCTGACAAATGGTATACGTTAACAAGAATCGTAGTGACTGATGCAATGAACAGAAGTAAAATTGTGTGCAAATAGTTTCAACTCTACGTAAGTAGTCAGCAACAGTT
>CM067299.1:86621213-86647264 GCA_034231615.1 Meghimatium bilineatum
TTCATTAGATATTTACAAATGTAAGCAAACACTCACTCATTATTCGTTTAGATATGTAGCAAATATACTCTCAGCATTTCTGAAGATACCTAAACAAATGACATAGTCAGCAGTCATCGCGGTGTATAAACATATCAAATTTATTAACGGATTATATATTCAGCAGTTACTGCGTGTATAGACATATAAAATATGTAAACAAATGCTATAGTCAGCAGTCAATATTGTGTATAAAAACATAAAAAGATAGATACACATTTTTAACTATTCACGTACCTGTCAACCGAGAACATCTTCAATTAGTTCTAGGTTTCGGTGAGCAGTCCCTTATAGAACAACGTCGCCGCTGTGAAAATACAGATGAGCCCTGACTTGATATCTTGGCCGCGGGTGCTAGCTCCACGTGACACGAACAGGCCCAGTGCGAGTTCTACTTAATTCCGGTTATGTTCATAATGGTATGCAGGCGAGGTAGCTTGCTATGTGTGCGGTTCTCGGCATCGATTCTTGGTGTTGAGCGCTGGGACGTCCATATTTCTACCTATATGTACATTAATTTGCAGACTTAATTTCAATAAAGATTTGCATTGTTATATTTGAACACACAAAAAAACTATGCTTGTTTCCTCATTTTAATGTTTCATTACCTGATAGCGACAATAGAAATACTCACATAGACTTGGTTTTGTGCAAAATTCAAGGACTCGTAACTTACAAATCATCGCTAAACTCAGAAACCCCTCAGGGTTGGAAGGGGGTCCATTAGAAACATCAACACAAAAATCCCGCCATATCTCTGTTCTCAATTCCTTGTTTGAGTGTGGAGAAACTTAATCATGTCCAATCTTTAATATTACCAGTCCATGATGTCTTTATCTATTTTTTTTCCTGCCCCAACTGTCCATCCTAAATATATTTCTTTGTACTGTCTCAACTGTCCAGCTTACACATATCTTTCTTCTTCCTGTTTCAACTGTCCAGCTTACACATATCTTTCTTCTTCCTGTTTCAACTGTCCAGCTTACACATATCTTTCTTCTTCCTGTTTAAATTGTCCAGCTTACACATATCTTTCTTCTTCCTGTTTCAACTGTCCAGCTTACACATATCTTTCTTCTTCCTGTTTAAATTGTCCAGCTTACACATATCTTTCTTCTTACTGTCTCAACTGTCCAGCTTACACATATCTTTCTTCTTCCTGTTTCAACTGTCCAGCTTACACATATCTTTCTTCTTCCTGTTTAAATTGTCCAGCTTACACATATCTTTCTTCTTACTGTCTCAACTGTCCAGCTTACACATATCTTTCTTCTTACTGTCTCAACTGTCCAGTTTACACATATCTTTCTTCTTCCTGCCTCAACTGTACATTTTACAAATATCAGATGTAAATACTTATATTTTTACTATGAAAGATTGTAGATCGCAATATGCTTGTTTAAATGTATCATCTGTCAAATAGAACTGTCAATACTGCAAAAATTATGGAGTTGCAGGGAGATGGTACGTAAGGTGTATGATACAGTCCGAGTGTCATTGCTGTCTCCACGTCAAGTACATGGGGAGTTGGTTTTTTTTTAAATTTACGCTTCAATAGGAAAAAAATACAATTCCTGCCGGGAGTCGAACCCTTGACATCACGGAAGTGAGAAAGACGCTCTAACCTCTTCGTCGAATGTATCACCACTCTCATCCAATGTAAGGACGCTGGGTTTATGTAAAATTAGATCTTCACCGTTGTACATCTGCAGAGAAAAGAATCAGCTGCATTGAATATTGTCCCCTTAGAACGATATCAAGCTATACATTATGTTCTTTCAGTCAGCGTGTTAAGTGCATTGTTTACTCGAATCTTCTAGAATCCTGCGGATGTATCATCCTGAATATACGAAAGTTTGTAACATTTAAAGGGCAGACATGTTGGCTTCGCATGCATCAATAATAAATGAATTGATTATAGACAAGAATAAACTATTAAAATAGCTATATGAATATTATCTAAATGATGACCCAAAAAATGGATAACGATATGATATTTGGACTTAATGAATTAAAGATTATCTCCGGCGTGAGCATAGCAGTGTGTTTCATGGTACGCTTAAATAACTATTACCAGAGAGCTATATTGACTTTCGGTACGCATAATCTTTGCTTTGTACAGGGAGATCAATCACCTATTGGTTTGATCAGATTGTGTCAATGTTGATTCATAAAAAAAAACTCTCGTAAATTAAACTTCTCTCTGAGCTTTCTCCTCAATATACAGTATATACTTATGATGATGATGATGAAGTAATTCCTTTAATTGTAAGTAAGCAGATCTTGACAGCCCATTGCCTTTCTGATAAAAGCACAGGTTCTTCTTCGTTGTGTAACTGAGTCGACATCCTGACTCATATAAGGTTCTCTCAAAGGTATGGCTGTGACGGCTATGTATGAATGCATGTTTACGCATGCGGCTGCGTCTTTGTGTCTCACCAATAGCCCACTAGATAAAACACCCATGCAGCAGAAAACCTTACTAGATGACATGCCGTTATATTGAGTTAACCATCTTATAGAAGCTTTATGGCATGTCATCTATACAATTATGATCCTCCTGCTTTTATTTTGTTGTTTCAATGTTTTTATGCTTTGTTATTTGTATATATGTATGCTGCATGCACCCTTTGTGGTTGGGAGGGTGCCAGAGGTGTACTGTACAGCACTGGGGAGAAGGCAACTGACATCACTGTTTTTTTCCTATGGCTGAGGCCCATCATATAGAGGCACATTGACTCAGGACTTGACAATCCTTTTGACTTGAACATGTGGTTGCATGTCTGAAGCAATAGAGAAGTTCAGCATAACCAGTAGTCAATTAGTGGCGGGGATTAAGCACAGTGAACACTATTTTAAAAGCAGTGGCTCGAAGCAGTGTATAGGTTGAAACCTACCTTCACTGGCCCAAAGAGATGGATATCCACAGAAAGATGTATGGGAGCACTGAGGAGCTTTCAAATACAGCAGCATTTATTAAGAAAACAGGACTTGATGTGTAGATACGTCAAACTCCGAACGAGAAGAAGAAGAAACCTACCTTCCTGGTGGTGTAATAGTTATTCTCTGGCTCTAGTCCGGGGTAGGCCGAATATCCACATATTTCCCAGAAATATAATGGCATTGGGCAAAGGGCATGAGCCCATGGACCGCTGGATCAGCAACCAACCAACTATGAATGCATGTTTAAGGGGTTATTACAGTGCTCCAGCATTCTAAGATTACAAAGCCCTGTCAAGTCAAAGCACGTACTTCTAGGCTAACTATCTCATCATTCTTCTGTCAAATTTGTTGACCGTTTGGCAGTGACGGTACATCTAGCATTCCTTGTCACCTAGAAGTCTGCCACAAAAGAACAAATGTGCAATGTCTGCTGGTCTGCATCTCTTCATCATCCTTGGGGATGATTTGATAGAAGACAAAAGTAAGAAATGGAAACAAGATGTGAGAATGATTATTTTTTCACTGGAGACAGGTTAACTGCTCCACGCACAACTTTCCTTGATGGTCTCCTACGATATGTCTGGAAAGAAGACAGTGGTTAAAATCTTTGCATCCTGATCTAGAAGTCTCAGCCCCGGTTGCCACACCAACAATAGTTTATAGTTTATGCAATACTGACTAGGTCCTAACTCCTCTGGACTGGCCACATCGTCAGTATGCCAGACAAGCGCCTTCCAAAGAGATTATTCTATGGGGAGCTGTGCGAAGGTAAACGTTCAAGTAGAGGGCAGAAAAAGCGCTTCATGGATCACCTAAAAAGCTCTCTCAAACACTGCAGCATCGATCCTAGCTCCTGGAAGACTACAGCACTTGATCGCTCAGCCTCAGCCTGGCACACCCAGATCACTGCTGGCATAACGAAATTTGAAAAAGAAAGAACACTGCAGGCAATCCACAAGCGCAAGAAGCGAAAGGACAAATCCGAAAATTCTTCTACCCCGAACCTTCAGCACTCCTGCATGCACTGCAATAGAACGTTCCGTGCACGAATCGGACTCATCGGGCATCTACGAACTCACAAACCAAATTAGTTAATTACCAATTTTCTTTTTTTTTTCATCGCATTTAATGTTTTTCATGCCATGCTCATCTTCGCTTGCGAAGGAGGAACTTCATCATCATTGTCATCAGTTTATAGTACAGATTATATACAGTTTATATGCATACATATATATATATAAATCTTCATGACGAACTAATCAAATCATTTGCTGTATGTTGATGGGTTTGCCGGTTTGAAATCAGATTACAAAGTATTGTTCACGTGTTTTTTTGTGGGTTTTTTTTCAAAGATCCATTGTATTTGCATAAGCTACGGCTTTACGAGCTCTTGGCGATATTTCTGAAACAAAACGTGTTGCTCTATTGAGAGAAATAGAGTATTGCATATTTATATGGGTGTCCCCACTCGCGAGCACTTAGAATTTGAACATCTGAGTCGTATGAACTTTTGAGTTTTTCCCTCAATGTTATCTCATTGTTCGAAACCGTTTTGTTTCATCACATGCTCAATGGGAGTTCCTGTTACCAGTTTCAAGATGGCGGACGTATGTTTCTGTTCTTGATTCCTTTGGATATGTTAATCGACGAATTAACAAATTGTCATTGTAAACCAGGGTTTCTATAACGGATGTTATAGTTCTTAATACTAATTGGAAAGACTTCAAATCAAACGACGTGCTAAGAGAGGAGACAAAACAAGAATACGTGACGAACATCATCAGAAAACGCCGCTGGACATACATCGGCCACGTACTTAGAATGAAGAAAGACAGAATTCCACGACAAGCCTTCATGTGGACACCAGACGAGAAAAGAAAACAGACCAAAAACAACGCTCAGAAGAACATTTATGAATGAATTAAAATCAACAGGCATAAATGCACAAGACCTGCAATCTTTAGCAACTGACCGACAGGCATGGAGAACTATCACATCAGCCCTATGTGCCAAACTTGGCAAAAGAGGAACTGACTGACATGCTGAATGAATATGGCGTTAATTTTTGGGTACTTCTCTTGCCACGTTACAGCAAAACGTAGGTCATTATTTATTAAACTGTTACAAAATTAAGTATTCTATTTTTGGCCATAGGTTAAATAGATGTTGTAAGCGGATGCAGCCTATTATGAGTTTCTTGGCCTTGAATGCAGCGCAGTAGTTTGTAATTGCTTTGTGAGTCGGTCCTCGTTGATATTCGGTGCCGTCCTTGATGCTCCCTTAGATAAATACGGTGCATTTCCAACTTCGACCTTCGAAGTCGTTGTCAATAAAACAATCTGACGCTATTTACCACCAGCAGGTGTGTACAGTAGGGAAATTCCACTTGCTGAATAGCTGCACGTAGATCAACCGACAATTAAAAAGTCGTTTAGGAAGGGGTGGGGTGGAAGAGTGGCAGTGGCGTAGAAAAGCACTCATGTCGAGTCATACGCGAGCTATACAGGTCTTTATTATAAAGACCTGTGTGCAGAAATTCGAAAATGACCTGAAAGACCGATGTTGATATATTCGTGCATTTCGTTGATCGGCCTTGGATATTTTCGGCATGCATTTCCAAGTACATAAATAGTGACAAACAAAAATCACGACAATAATCAAAAACGTAAAGAATGAAATCCTAGTTAATTATGCACAAAGGTCTTCTTATCAACGGCAGTCTCGGCTAGGCAGAAGTGGGAAACCAGGTAGGACCCTGTCCTTTCCAAGAAAAAACACCTCCCATTTCTTTGCAAACAGCAAATCCCTGGTAGATGAGACTCTTATATAGTGAGACATATGTATGTATTCTCCCAGCACTCCATCTATTCTGTTACGTATATGTCCCCAGAGTAGGAGGATTTGTCTTCAAACAATGCAACCGCTTAGATTTCTAGTCTTCTAGTTATGAAATATAGCTCTGGATATCAATATATCCCCCCACCCCCCCCCCCCCCAGTTTCAAACCTCCCTCCTTCTCCGTATCTATATACGTCATACCGTATCTGTATACACACACGCAGAACACACACAATATGCTAAAATGATGCAAGAGCTTGCTTGTTCGTAATTCCAGGGAATTGTAACATACAAGAAAATAAATATGAAATTAAGAATGATTCAGTAAAGATGATGAAACTGCGTACCACCAATGAAGTATATAGATGCGGAGGAGTAGAAGAGTTTGAAACTGCGTACCGCCAGTGAATTATATAGATACGGAGGTGGAGGGGCTTGACGGATTAAACCCCAATTTCCCAATAATATACTACTTGCACATCTAATACTATACACTAATGGTAATCACTTTCCCTAAAACTTTTATTTACCAAAAAACATGGGAATAGACCGCTGGATCAATAACCAACCAACCTCGAAATTATTGGTATTACTGGAAATTATTGGTTTTCCAAAGACAATCAACGTTCTCCGATACTAATTGAAACGTTTGTTAAAATGATCTTGAATCTTTGAGCAAAGATATATCTTCAGCCCTGCCGCTATTGCTCATGTACATTTTAACTCAACAATTCAACGTAACCCATGTCTTATTTAATACTGAGTCGTCGGGAGATGTCATCAATTTCACATTTAATATTGCATTTCACCCCCGTGTGTTGCCGATGCCCGAACGGGGAGAAAAGAATAGCAACACTGTTTACCTTTCACGCATGTCGTAAAAGGCTACTAAGAAGGCTATGTGATAGGGTCAGTGACCCAAAGCCATGATGAAGTCGGATGTGTCAAGCCGAAAGGCACAGATATCGCAGCAATTATGTAAACCATGACACAACGCATTCCGTTCTCCGGACTACATCCTGCTAATCTGCAGGAGTTTGAGAACGAACGCAGAAGAAGAAGAAGATATTGCATTTCAGTTCAGTAATCCATTCATGGCTTGTTAGCATAAACTTTAATAAACTAAGATTACCTAATTAATATAATCTGTATTTCTTGTCGCCATCGGGTTTCAATGTTCAGTCTTCATTGAATTGATTGTTATTTCATTACTCCGGTTTATTGTTATACACTACGAAACAATTAAAATTGATGTCTTTCAAAGAATGCAATTAAATAAGAAACATGCGATGGTTTTAATTTAAACAAGGCACAAAAAATCTTAATAGCGCTGAAATCGTGGTGCAGTTGTTATTATTTAATTATATTTCTATTTTAAAATCGATCAAACTATAAGCCTTCGTCAAAAACCAGAAAATGTGTACAGGGTGTGTGCTATTATTTAAAACAGGAAGGTACGTGTACTAACAATATTTTAAATTAATGTTTTGCCGAAACTAGCAAACCCTACATTGTCGTAGAAAGTACACAGAGCTTTAATTTAATCAACAAATGTTGCTATGACTCCACATCGCGTGGATGCGGGTAGCAACAGTTAAAAATGTAAAAGGGTGTGAACAAGAACAAATAAATGAAGAGTGAACATGAATTATCAGCTGATTGCAACCCAAGAATCTGCAACAAAAATATAAAAGGTCAAGCAACGTTGACCACGTTAACAATTCTAGTCGGTGACATGAACGTTTAGTGTGCTGTTTAGTGTTTAGTGTGCAATGCTAATAAACAGATTCGGACACACAGGCTATGCTATGACGGTATGGCTATGCTATGACGATATGACGATATGGCTATGCTATGACGATAGGGCTATGCTTTGACGATATGGCTATGCTATGACGATATGGTTATGGACGTTCACCGTACAGTGTAATTGGTAAACCACTGAACATACATAAGTACCAAAATCGGATGTGTCTGGACATTGTCTCACATAAAAATGTGACTCAGTGTAGTTCCAGTCTCTAGACTAGTATTAACATTTTTTGGGGTCTGTGCCCGTTTGGGCCGTGCTCCTTTTTTATCAGTATGATATTTTCTTCTGTGCTCCCTATGTCTTTAAAATAAAAATGGTCAATGACTTTCTTTGCAAGCCACATGAGTGTATTTTAAGCTTTATCGCTATAATTTTTGTTATTTATTGTTCTAGTGGTCACCTTACTGTGCCTCCCCCTCTACGGGTCTGTGGCTCCTCAATTTCTCTCCTTGACTCCCCTTCCCCTCTTCAATTCCCTATTGGAGTCATTTTGATAACCACTGCTCTAGACTGCACCTAATGAAATCATTCTCGCATGATCCGCTACAAACTTTTAACTAACATAATAAAACTCAATCTAATCAACTGTTATTTAATTTTCCATCTTCCACTACTTGCTTAAACACGCTGTGTTATTCTAGTACTATATTATTGGTTATATAACTCACAACAGATATATATCCATCTCTTTTGTACGATTGTCATCGTGGCAAGTACTCGGAGCTGAACTTTTCTCCCGTATAACTAAAATGGAACACAGCTCTAACACAAAGTTTCATGATGTCGAGTCGACGTTTATTCCGGTCAATCGATACATTGTTACGCAGATATCATATTATTGTTGGAAAGCAAACAAATGTCTTTCTCATAACCTTGTATAGTTCAAAGTTCAATTATGTTCCAAATATTGCATGTTGGACAGTGTTTACTGTAGCCGTCTGATTACTGCACAAAACAATACTTAGAAAATTAAATGCAAATTTTGTTTGTTGTCAGACCATGTTCTCATCACTTTAAGACACGGATAGAGCTAGTCAGAGCCTTCTACTCAGTGTACCCATCAGAGTGTGACAACTAGTGATAAAATGTAAATTACTTTGAGCATGATAGTACCAATGGGTAATTATACAGACTAGTTAGACATGTATAACAACATTATAACTTTATCAATTCTGAATATTCTTGTATAAGGAGTTTAATGGATTCAAATCATCTGTTCCTTCTTAATTATAGTGTATCATATTCAGAAAGGAGCCATCAACCCAGCATTTTTGGCTGTAGTGATTTTCTAGGCAGTATAAATACGTTCAGTAGTTTACAGTTGCTTTCTGAACGGTCCGGATGCAAAATTTCCTGTGTCGGGATTTAGAACCCATAACCTTGGACATCATAGACGCGCCTATACCACACCGCCAATGAGCCGGGCATTTCAATGTAGTTCCTTCTTAGGTAAATATAAGAGAAAACACAAATACATGAAAATCAGTCTGAGAGTCAAGCCATCCAAATCAATTGATGTAAATGTTGTTGTAGTCAGTTGATGCGAGAACATTGGTGTAATCAGTTGATGAGAATGTTGGTGTAATCAGTTGATCAAAATGTTGTTGTAGGCAGTGCTGAGAATGTTGGTGTAATCAATTGGTGATAACTTTGGTGCAATCAGATGATCAGAACGTTGCTGTAACCAGTTGATGTGAATGTTGGTGAAATCAGTTGATGTGAATGTTGGTGAAATCAGTTGATGTGAATGTTGGTGAAATCAGTTGACGAGGATGTTGTTGTAGTCAGTTGATGAGAGCGCTGTTTTAGCTAGCTGCTGGGAGTGTGGTCAATTGACGAGACAGTTGGTGTGGTCAAATTGTCGCATGGCCGAGAGGTTAGAACGCTAGTCTCACACGAGCGAGATCTAGAGTTAGATCCCCGGTAAGGACTGGTTTTTTTTCTGTCGGAGGGTACATTTAAAAACTCACCCTGTACAAGACTTGGCGACAGCAAGAGTATGCGGCCTTTATCACACAGCTACTCAATCCCCTCCCTGCAACGCCTGAACTGGTAAAATGCAGTATTGGCAGTTTTTTTTAATACAGATGGTGTGGTCAATTGATGAGAATGTTGTTGACGTCAGGAAATGAAAGTGCTGATGTACGCAATTATTTAAAACGTTGTCATTGTTTATTAATGTTACCATTGCTCCGTGTAGCTGATGAAGAAGGCGTAGTGATGTATTCAGTTTTATATTGTGCATTACTACATAGATGAGAGTGTTGAAGCGTGGAAGATGTTCTAAAAAAAAAGCTTTGTATGGTGGAAAACTTAGTGATACTGACTGACAGTGGACAGAAGAACGCTTCAAGGACTCAAAGTGCTTGAAAAAAGCTTCCATAATGACATTGCAAACTGTGAGTCTATCGATAAGAATAGCACATTGTAATGCTTCTACACCAGCAATGGCGCTGGCATCTCTGAGAAGCATTAAACATCAGAAGCACAGAGAAAACGCCCTGGCAGAAAAGAAACAACACCAAATACACAGATGTCCAATTATGACCATTACATGTCCCAAATATGGCGGGGAATTCTATAACATCATCATCAAGTGGCATATTCTTTCAAGAATGTTGTCTTTCTTATGGATCTCTTGAATTCTCCTTGGTCTTGTCTCTACCAGTGACATGCGCACAGGCATTCCTTAATGCATAGAAAATTTCTTGGCGATATACTCCTGTAGTTTGTACAGTTTAATTCTATAACAGTGTTGGAATTTTCAGTTATCTCCGCACAGACCAGAAATATACAACAGTACGATTTTACAATTGTTATCGTGAACGCCTGCGATGGATTGATATTATTATTTTTGGTAGTAATTGATACGAGTCTTATTTGTAGTTAACAGATTAGGGCGCATCTTGCTTTTAGGTCTTCACTGTGACTTTTGTTCTAGTTTCGAGGTATTTCCTAACTTCTACAGCGAGTGATTGAAGTAATGTTAGGGTTAGCATTAGTATTTAGAATTAAGATAGGGGACTCTCTCAGTGTGCAGAGCACAGAAATAATAAAGGCGGAATAAACATATTATTGGAACATTTTTTTTTTAAATTGAAAAGATAAGTTGTGATTGGTGATCCAGGGAAATTCATGACGTCAGTTAGTTAAAAATGTTAACTGTGCTATTGAAGACAAAAGCAAGTTTTACCCAGATTAGTTTCTGTAGTTGGTGAGAGTTCTGTCTTCACAGTTGTCAAAAGAGTCGCATGAGTATCTACATGCACAGTGGAAACTCAAACAGACAATAGCCTATGTCATAGAATCCGGACTCCTAACTTGACTGAGTAATGATCTCCGAAGAAGAAGAAAAGAGTCTCGAATGTATACGCTATCATCACTGATATTATCACAGCTTACCCATTATGAAAGTTCAGACTAAAGTCACCATACAATGACGTATATATAGCATAAATGAATGTTTTTGCCATCGATTGTGACAATTGGCACAAACTGGCGGAAGTCGCGTCAGATGGAGAGAAATCATGCTTTGTGATGTTAAGACGTTTGAGAACTCAATATAGAGCACAGCAGAGGAATGACGTCTCAAACGACAGACACAATACAAAATACTGTTAAATACAAGATTCTCCTAGGTAGCAAGAAGCACGTCTCTCTCAATCTTATACCAAAGTCTATTATGATTATATCATGGCATATTAGGTATTGGTCCGGTTCTGTGGCGAAGTGGTACAGAGCGTGTATGTGACGGCCAATGTACCGAGTTCGATCCCCGCCACAGGCAAATATGCATCCGAACCATTCATAAATCAATGACAGAATGCTCAACGTAGTTATATTGCCTAGAAAAATCACCACAGCCAACAAATGCTGGGTTAATAGCTAGGTCCTGAATAGGATATGCTACCAATTATGTATTTGGTATGTTGATTGGCGTCTTCGCATACCAGAAATGTAAATAGCTGCTCAGATCTCCGCTTCAGTAAATCTCTAAGTGTATCGTGGTTGCTGGTTACGATTCTGTTTTGGTTCAGTGTTTCTTTTCACATCTTTGTTAAGTGTTATCTACGAGTCACACCTATCCTCACTCCAAATTCAAGCATTCTCAATATTGTTTAATATATCTCAAAATCCTCCGGTCGTACAGAGATTTGATAGTATGATAATTTGATCGTGCCATGCATCGTACGAAGAGCAGTGAGTATGTTTCCTCGGTCCCTAGGTTGACCATCTGTTATGGTGGCGCGGTTAGCTAATTTGTCGGCACGTTCCTTTTCTTCTACAACTGCGTGTTCGATCACAAAAATAACATGTTACGATGGAAGTATTTGCCGTAGCACAGGTATTAACAGGGCTTGTTGTCTTTTATCTTTGTATGACCTGATTGTGTGGGATAAAATTGTATTTTGGAGCGTGCAATTCCTGAGAAATGGTATCTATTGTTGCAGCTGTTTTGTTAAGTTTCTCTGAAGTGTCTGTTTTGTTACCGTGTCTGAAAAGGATTAAAACCAATTACACAAACAAGACAACAAACGCGATATAACAACAAACCTACTTGTATGATTTAGTGATGGCAGAAAAACTGATAAAATTAGATTAGGAATTTAGTAATAAATTGATGAATTAATTTTAGTCTATCTCTTGGTACACCATGACCAAACATTATATGTATATGCTTTGCGGGATGTTAATATATTCGCAGTAATCTTTTAAGTCTACTCAGCATTAACACAGACATCTAGATATAAAAATGGGCATGGCAAACAACAATAGTCACAGAAAGGGTCGGTTGCGAACAATCATTGCAGGGACTTCCCGCAGAGTATTTAGAATATTCTCTAGAACAGTCATGCGTACTAATCTCACACAACTCAGCACATCTTGCATTATGCGAAAGAACATTTGTCGCTTTGCGTATATTTTGTGTCGCTGGCCAATAAAAGTCACGGGAAAAGTCGTATATACCAAGATAAGAGATTGTACACAAGAGATCGGCGAAACAACTATCCTGGAGAAGGGTGTGTTCTCTAGCAGTAATATAGAGTTATTGGTTCAAAGCGGGGATTCCTGAATCGAATGGAAATACCTTTTCCCAACTGTGACATCGTAGTTTGTTCTTTACTAATATATCTAGATTGGCAGACACAATGAGCAACAGCGAATGCTGTAATGTTCAAATGCTTCTTCTGCAATATATGAAATATATCATGGATCAACTGATATAGCCGCCTTCTTCTTTTAATTCGCAGTTTAACATGTCTGCATAGCGTCCTATTTTCTTAATGTTGCTGTATTTGAAAGATCCTCAATGCTCCCATACCGCTTTCGTGGATGTCTATCACTGTGGGCCAGTGCTCCTCCCTCAACTGGTTTAGTGTAATTCAGTCTTGTAGGATGTGTTCCGCCGTCTGTGATGCCTGCCCTCTACGACACAGTGGGATGGTATCCATTGTAGTACTACCCTTCTTTGGGTGCTTACTTCACGTATGGATAGACATACGACAGTCACTCATAAATAAAATGCTAAACAGCATGAACATAGGACAGTCACTCATAAATAAGATGCTAAACATGATAAACATACGAAAGTCACTCTTATTACTGGTGATGTGATTTAATGACTAGGTTAACAAGAGATATGTCTTTCAGGGCAACCTACAGATGTCGGTTGATATGATGTCAATTATATTCTTGCTCTGAATAGTCACAGAAAATCAGCGCTGAAACTAGGCTGTATGGCACTCTGTGCAAGCTTTTGCCCAGGCCTCAGTAAACATAAATTCATTTATCTATGTTGCAGCTTTCCTCAGAATTCTTTTGCGCAATAGCAACCAAGATAGTCACACCTGTCTAGTTTCGCTAATACATACAAAAATAGTAACTAGTTTCACTAATACATACAGAGGTATAGTAACTAGTTTCGCTAATATATACAAAGGTAAAGCAACCAGTTTCGCTAATACATACAATGTTATAGTAACTAGTTTCGCTAATACATACAAAGGTATAGTAACTGGTTTCTATAAAGTAACTGCGCATTACATTTTACATTGCTAGTGACACAACGTCATATGAATTGTGAGTATTTAGTTTTGATATGTGTGACTTCAGGGTACAGCGACTTTATATACACCCTACATAATTGTATATTGAAATATTAATCGTGAAGTATCATCAAGCATACGTTATTATGTCTTGTGACACCGACTTCAGCATCTATGGCTGTTTACTTGAGTATCAGAAAGTATCAGCAAGCACAGTTGATTATTTCGTGTGACACTGAATTCAGCATTTATGTATGCCTGCTTGAGTGTTAGAATGTCGATCTTGATAATCAATAATTATTCATAATCAATTATGTTGCTAGACTTCAGAAAGTATAAGCTAGTGTAATTTCAAGACATATAAGCGCATTATGGAAAGGGGACAAATAGACTTAGAAATGACCGGAACGATCTAACTTTTCTAGTTCAATGTAGATCTGGAAATAAGAAATTTGATGTCTTTATACTTCATATAAATAACTACGAGAAGTTCATTTTACATGCAGAATATTTGTTTATGTTTATGCGTATTGAAACCATGCATTTTAATTTAATGCGTGGTCAAAAAGGGCTTCAAATCATGTATTTTAATGAATTGTGTGGTCAAATGTGACCATATGTGAAAGCATGCATTTTAATGGATGTGTGGTCAACAAAAGTGACCAACAATGGTTCCATAAATGATTGCAAGCTTTCATGTAATTGTGTTTGCAAAAAACATACCATCTAAATACACATGAGAGCAGAAAGCACTTTTTCAAAGAATCACATACCCACTCAGAAATGAACTATTCTTAAAAGGAATGAAGAAAACTCATTCTCCCGTCCCCCCCCCCCCCCTTCCATTTTTTCCTTCTTAGGAAACCAGCTTTGTCGCTGACAATTCCTGGAAACGAAAACAACATGCACAATATTTATGAATGTGTCGTAGTTCTGTTTAAAACTGTTTAATGACTCATCACTCATCTGTTATAAAAATTGCATCTGTCACCTGTACTATTAATGTATGGATATATATATGTATAGCAAGCTATTTACTTTATATAAACAGCATTGAAGTGTAATAACTTCTAACCAATGATACGGATGATATATTTGTATGTGAACAAAACATCGGTTACTCTTATCAATGGAAAATTCATGTTCGTGTCCCATCATCTTCTCACTTGATATGCATTTATCTTATGTACATAAAGTTATTTTTTCTATTTCTCTGTACTTTATTATATACATCATTGTGCCCTTTTCTCTCTCTCTCTCTCTCTCTCTCTCTCTCTCTCTCTCTCGATTATCCATCCACTTTAACTTTCATTAAATTTCTACTTACATTTTTAATCTAATCATACTGGTTACAACGTGCAAGTTTCCAGGAATGAGAAACAGAGGAAGACAACATGAGAAAATAGTTATACATAGCTGCATAGCAAAGATGGAAAAAATTATAGTGAGTTGTAGAGATTCATGATCGCCGACGCTAGCAGGTGATAATTGAGGAACCGATTATAGCATGTGCATTTCTAATTAGTGAAGCTGTAATACTCATGTTCAACCTGTTGCTTGTCGTTTTTGTTTGTTCATTTGTCATTTAGTTGTTCGATCCTAAATCATTTAATACGGAATAGCTTAGTACTAAGTTCACTGGATGTTCTCACTTCTAGTTCTGTTGTTTGTGATCTAATCTCGGTTAGAGGTAGACATTTTCAATTCACAAAAAGATCATCGATCAGTTCATACATCACCATTAGTGTGCCGAGGATTAGCTCATACATCACCATTAGTGTGTCGAGGATAAGTTCATACATCATCATTAGTGTGCCGAGGATAAGTTCATACATCATCATTAGTGTGCCGAGGATAAGTTCATACATCATCATTAGTGTGCCGAGGATAAGTTCATACATCATCATTAGTGTGTCGAGGAATAGCTCATACATCACCATTAGTGTTCCGAGGATCAGTTCATACATCACCATTAGTGTGTCGAGGATTAGTTCATACATCACCATTAGTGTGCCGAGGAATAGCTCATACATCACCATTAGTGTGTCGAGGAATACCTAATACATCACCATTAGTGTGTCGACGAATAGCTCATACATCACCATTAGTGTGTCGAGGATCAGTTCATACATCACCATTAGTGTGCCGAGGATCAGTTCATACGTCACCATTAGTGTGCCGAGGATCAGTTCATACATCACGATTAGTGTGCCGAGGATCAGTTCATACATCACCATTAGTGTGCCGAGGAATAGTTCATATCACCATTAGTAGGCCGAGGAATAGCTCATACATCACCATTAGTGTGCCGAGGAACAGATCATACATCACCTTTAGTCTGCCGAAGATCGCAGAGAACTGTGGTTCTGACACTATATTCCTTAATGGGGTAGCGGCATACAAAATGTAGAACGTGCTTGATTCTTGATTCTTCTTGATTCTTGATTATAAACTGGCCTCAAAGCACGTGGGGCATTCCCATAAGTTATCTGCCCTCTGTTACAGCAGCCATCCGACTCGATTGTATTTCGAGTCTAATGCCACTGAAATAGACGTCGACATCAGGGCACAACTCTGGACCTTGCGACAGGTTTTATTTTGTTCCGCCCACCCACGCGGTGCCCGTAACTAGTTCAAGCACAACGTCGGTCTGTCGGAACAACATGATAACTGTTATCGAAGGTTACTACTACGGGATTGTATAGATGACGTGCCATGAAGCTTCTATAAGAAGATAACCTCAATATAAAGGCATGTCATCTATTAAGGCTTTCTGTTGCATGGGTGGTTTGCCTAGTGAGCCATTATGAGACCCACAGACACATCCGCATGCGCGTGCTTTCTACATACGTGCTTTCTACATACACTCCAACTATTATGGAAAGGCACTTTTGGAAACTGGCCTGCATGGTACTCTGCAGTAAAGAAAACAACTTTTGCGAAAAAATGAGAGATGCAACAGCTCATCAACGTAGACTTACTAGAAAATCACGGGCAGATCAAGCAGAACCTAAAATGATCATACCATCCCCGACGTGTCTAACGATATTTGCGATCAGAATAGGGGGTATATTACCCCTCCACGAACTTTTTGTTAAGAATATAATTCTAACTGAATTTCATAAAGTGGATGTACCAAATGGTCATCATCATGTGTGATGGTCGAACAACAACATACCTTCTCTGATCAGAAAACTACTTCTCAAAGCATTGCATACATCATTGCACACATTATTGCACACTGTTTTGCACACTGCTAAGAATTGGAATTTTCTAGATATAAAAAGAAATCTCTGGAGATTATACCCTCGTTCAGATTGCATATAAGAAATAAAAACCACATATGAAAGAAGAGCTTCCTCACTCGTACTTCATGGGTGTCGAGAAATACAAACTACAAGACACGTTAAGCTTACCACATACATACTACAAGACAAGCTGAGCTTACCACATACACACTACAAGACAAGCTGATCTTACCACATACACACTACAAGACAAGCTGAGCTTACCACATACAAATTACAAGACAACTTTAGCTTACCACATACACACTACAAGACAAGCTGATCTTACCACATACACACTACAAGACAAGTTGAGCTTACCTTATATAAAATACAAAACAAGTTTAGCTTACCACATATAAACTGTAAGACAAGTTGAGATTACCATATACATACCATTACAAGACACGTTCAGCTTACCTCATATAAACTACTACAAGACAAGTTGAGCTTACCTCATATAAACTACAAGACATAGTACCACATACACACTACAAGACAAGTTGAATTTTTCTCATGCTTACCTCATACAAAATACAAAAAAGGTTGAGCTTACCTCATACAAAATACAAGATAAGTTTAGCTTACCACACATACACTATAAGACAAGTTGAGCTTACGGTATACACTATACAAGACAAGTTGAGCTATCCACATATAAACTACAAGACAAAGTACCGCAAACAAACTGCAAGACAAGTTGAACTTACCACATACAAACTACAAGACAATGTGAGCTTACAATTTACAAATAAACTACAAGACAAGGTGAGCTTACCACATACACAAACTACAAGACAAGGTGAGCTTACCACATACAAACTACAAGACAAGGTGAGCTTACCACATACAAACTACAAGACAATGTGAGCTTACAATTTACAAACAAACTACAAGACAAGGTGAGCTTACCACATACAAACTACAAGACAAGTTGAGCTTACCACATGCACAATGGAAATCATTGGAGAACAGCTGCCGTGTTATTAAAAATGTATCTTAAAATCAAAACACTTGCATGATTAAATCAGTATTGTACTTTAAAAATGTATGCACAGCTTCGAAGCTAAAAATAACTCTATCCTTATCTCTTTTTTTCCAAATAGATTATATGAATTTGAATCATCTATTTATGGACTCGGCTACAGTTTATGCCTGCTCTCATAAATTGAATGAGAACAATAGCAAAGCCCAGTTAGACAGCTTCTGTTTTGCCATTTCAAACTATCAATCAATGTTTGCGATGGAAATTATGGCTGTTCCCTATAGCTTCGTCCATGCAATGCTGGTTCAGGATTTTACCTGTACCTCACGGTATGTTGCCAAGATGCACGATTAGGCGGAAAGCTACAATTATGTCAATAAGGCGCATCATTATTTCAATTACTTGGTAGGAATAATTTGATAATGAGGCAACTGTCAGGAGAGCTCTTGTCTGCAAATAGACACGTTTTATGTTATAGCAGGCATGATAGAATGAGAACGGGCTATAGGAGAATACACTAATAAAATGAGTGCATACAAAATATCAGGCATACACTTTACTATATCTCCTTATAGCCTTGACACCAAGTTCAATGCAATATGAATCTGCAATAATTGATCAAAAATAACACCATTTTCGGATATTATGTGAGATTTCTTTTTTAAGTATAGGCCTATTAGAATGAGGAATTCGCATATACCATATGTTTTCTTCATTTTTAAACCTTCGTTCTCAAACTCCTGCAGATTAACAGGATGTAGTCTGAAAAACATCATGCGTTGTGTCATGGTTTACAGGTAGGTTAGCTGCGGTATCTACGCCTTCTGGTCTGGCATATCGGACTTTCGCATAGCTTCTGGGCAACTTTCATCCTTAATGGGATGGGACAGTCATATCTATCCCAAAATTCTCCTTAGTCGCCTCTTATAACATACATAGAAGGTAAACAGTGCTGGTATTCTTTCCTTTCGGACCCTGACAACACACGTGTGTGTTATATGTTGATATGGATATAAGTGCAAGTAACAGCTTGAGAAAATAGTGCAAATAGCCTCCAATACTGAGAACTATGTGACAAAGTATATGTTCTTATTAAAATATAGT
The DNA here is from genome assembly GCA_034231615.1 of Meghimatium bilineatum. Classification (NCBI taxonomy): domain Eukaryota; kingdom Metazoa; phylum Mollusca; class Gastropoda; order Stylommatophora; family Philomycidae; genus Meghimatium; species Meghimatium bilineatum. The sequence goes on from CM067299.1 coordinate 86,640,270, forward strand.
TTGTACTATTTATGAACAGAGTCTATAGTTTTGTACTATTCATGAACAGAGTCCATAGTTTGTACTATTCATGGACAGAGTCCATAGTTTGTACTATTCATGAACAGAGTCCATAGTTTGTACTATTCATGGACGGAGTCCATAGTTTGTACTATTCATGAACAGATTCCATAGTTTGTACTATTCATGAACAGAGTCCATAGTTTGTACTATTCATGAACAGAGTTCATAGTTTGTACTATTCATGAACAGATTCCATAGTTTGTACTATTCATGAACAGAGTCCATAGTTTGTACTATTCATGGACAGAGTCCATAGTTTGTACTATTCATGAACAGAGTCCATAGTTTGTACTATTCATGGACAGAGTCCATAGTGTGTACTATAGATGGACAGATTTTATAGTTTGTACTATTCATGAAGAGTCCAACATAATGTGCTAGTGTATGCATGCTCGTTGTTTCTAATTTCTTTCGTGTGTTGCTGGTTACACTTTGTAAGTCTTTCTCATTCCTCTTGTGTCTTTTATATTTCAAAATATGATCGTCTGAGATTCAAAAATAAAATAAAATAAATTTCCAGGTCTTCACATATGCGTACGTTATATCGCCTGTCTGTCCACAAGCCCGTAGATAAGGGGTAAAGTGTTGGGTTGTTAAACCTCCCCCCCCCACCCTCCCCCGCACACTTAAGAAATCAAAACATCACTTGTATTACTAAAAATTCTGCCGAAAGTTGCGCAACCCCACATTCTCGCACTACCAATAAACTATTTCCACAACAACGTCATCAAATTTCTCATTTTAAAAAAAAGAAGGAATTGCACACGAAGATGAGGGGAATGGGGCCCCATTAAAGACGTATCTACGGTCCTGTTTATCTTTGATATTCCTAAGATATGCCTACAGAATTGAATCGTTATCTTTCCAATACCATGTCTCACAGAATATAATCGAGTATTGATTTAGTATGTGCGCTTAAAAGACACTTGGTACTTGGGATAGAAATAGAAATCAAAGTAATAATGAGACACTGCACTTCAGAAAATGAAAACATTCAATAAATCAAATATTATCAATTCAAACACCTCTTTAGAGTTACATGACGTACATACAACCATGAGCTATCGGCAGAAACGATCGTTAGAAGCGGTAGAGATGTCATTCTATTGACGGATGGTGAGAAATACAAGAGAGAACTGAACGACTACTGATGGTATTGTGAAAGAAAGATTCACATGAAAGGTTATCAATATTCGCTTATTATTCTCATTTTAATTTAATTCTCATTGTTTTTAATTATATGACCTCAGGACTTATAACATTATACGATTGTGGCTAATATAATTGCGTTTACCTCATCTCTATCTTTCCACCGATCTCTCTCTCCATTTCTTTCTCTCCCCCCCCCCCCCATCTCTAGCTTTATCTATTCTTCATTCAGTCGACAATACCTCATTTATTATGTTGTAATGTCAGGTCTAGCTTTATGTTATTTGTTATTTTCATTCTGTCACAGCCGTGCTGTCACAGACACACACACATAATATATATATATATATATATATATATATATATATATATATATATATATATATATATATATATATATATATATATATATATATATTATATATATATATATACAGTTCCCCGTGGCGTTATATTTTATCACATCAACGCATTTCATGGAATATCTCGATATGTCAATTTTATTTTTCGTTTTGCATGTGCTTTACAACGATATTTTGATCGACACACTGACTTTCTATAACTGAAAGTCAACACATACAGCTCGGTTCTGATCAATGCCATAGATTTTCAGATTTTACTCAATCTACCATATATTGGAAATCATAGAAAGTCAAGGAAACTAGATATATTCATGATCAGTAATTTTCTGAACTGAATGAGGTGCACTCTGGGCGTCCAATTAGAAGTCCAGTCTCTTTCAGCAGACGGCGAAAAGTATATATGATGCTAGTTATAGTAGCCAATTGATTGTATAACTTCCTCATCCCACCCCATAATCGTCCTCTACTATCTCTACGAGTAACTCCATATTGTGTTATATTTGGGATCCCTGGGGCAACCTAGGACATATTCGCCTAGGCTCTGATTTCCAAGCACAAACTGTGCAGAGCAACATACCTTTCTTTCAAATCAGCTGCCACCAAATTTACCAAACATGGTTTGACTCCAGGGTATTAAACTATTCATTAATGTCCCAAAGTCAACCTTGTTTTATAAGCATTGTCTATATCTATTGCAGCTACGATACTGCTTCTTTCAATGATATACCTGTGTGACAGTGTTTGAATATGCGTTTAAGATTGATACAATACGTAAACTCTATTTGACATACGCTTGTTCACACTGTCTACTGAGATAATTCCGTATATACATATTTGTGATCACGATTTTACGACGAATGCTCTGAATGGATAGCCCAGGGTAAATCTTCATTTGAAGAATGTCATATTAGCGTGGTTTATTATTTCAATTATTGTATTTTATTTGATCATGTGGTTCACAGAGCTGTTTTATTCTTGAAATGTTTATGTAAAATACATCACAGTGGGATAGACAAATTTAAAAATAGATTGTATATTCATTAGTAGTAGCAATGCCCTCGTGTTATTGTGTACAGAATATGGTAATACACATGGTTTGTTTGTTGCCTACACTCAGATTTCAGTAATAAACATTGGGTTTTTTTTTGTTTCCTACACTCGGATTTCAGTAATAAACATTGGGTTTTTTTTTGTTTTCTACACTCAGATTTCAGTAATAAACATTGGGTTTTTTTTGTTTGTTTCCTACACTCAGATTTCAGTAATAAACATCGTTTGTTGTTACCTATACTCATATTTAAGCAATACAAATTGTTTGGTGGTTTCCTACACTCAGATAAGTAATATACGTGGTTTGTTGTTGTTTGCAGTCAGTTTTAAGCAATAAACATGGTTTGTTGTTGAGTACACTAAAATTTAATAAGAAACGAGGGAATCATTTTTTTCAGATGCTTTTCTTGCAAGAGTAAAAGGTCCTATTTACATGGTTTGTCATCCATCTTTTATTAAATTTTACGCTGCTAATTCTCAAAATTGATCCGCTTCTGAAAGGCGTGTGATTTTTTTTAAATGTGGTTGCACTGGGACTTACGTGACTATTAAATAAGACTCCGTTCATATTATACAGTCAGTTTAATGAGGAATTCAGTTGTTAGGTCCTTATTTTTTCAAATAATAAGTGACAAGTACTTCTCTGCACAAACTCGTTCTATTACACATTTCTTCAAGCTGAGACACCGCAAGGACCTAAAATAAAAAATTATCTCACCTGGGAATCGATATTGTACGACGTGATAGAAAGCGATACTCTAATAACAAAACTACGCTGGTGACGAAGTGACGATGTATTCTTCTTCTTCTCGTGTGTTCGTTCTCAAACTCCTGCAGATTAGCAGAATGAAGTCTAGAGAACTTGAATGCGCTGTGTCAAGGTTTATAGCTTTGTTGAGATATCTCCGTCTTTCCGATAGACACATCCAACGACAGCATGGCTGCTTCTGAATCACTTTAACTCTAATTGAGATGAGAGTCAAACTCCACATCATAATATCCTAAGTCGCCTCTTACCACATGCATGGAAGAGAAACAGCGTTACTATTTTTCTTGCTCCACTTTCGGGCCTTGAAAACATAAGCGAGATATCAGTCAAAATCATATTTCTAACGTTATATCAAAACCATATTCCTAACGTTATATTAAAATTATCAACACATTTTTAATATCAACTTCTTGTGACGATATATTTAAATCATATTTCTAGCTTTATTTTCTCAAAGTGATCAAATGTGTCTTGCCTCTTTTCGATTGCTTTGTGTTGTTATTGTTTTTCCAAGTATATTATTGCAACCGTTGCAAATTTATTTTACAAATCAATCAAGCTAACATATTACGATCTCTATTTCATGAGCTGTAAGCAATAACTTTGAGCATTTTCTAAAGCAAAGAGCTAGTGAAATATGCAATATATCGGCGGTCGATGTGTCTTTATGAAGATTAATGGGTCTCTGAGCAATCATGTCAGTTGATAAGCTATTACGTTCAAGTATTCTGGTATCCTATTTCGACTTCTTTGTTTATTCATTCCACTCAACCATTTCAAGTTTGCTTCAAGGCATTTGAACCACTTGGCTTGTCTGATCAAGTCGTTATCGATGATACTTCTGTGAAATGGTATTGCTGGTGACCTTTACGCGCTAATCTGGACTTCTTATTTATCGCATTGCGTTTTGTTGATTGCATTATACGCTCTTTTCTTTTTCACGTAAGTATATATACGATGTGAGAGCTGGAAAAGCTCTTCATCTTCAGAAAAGAAATTACTGCATTTCGAGAACAAATGTCTTCGTAGGATAACTAACACCCATTGGAGCGCATTCACATCGAATGATAAAATCAGAGAAGAGACACATCAAAATGTCATCACAGATGTTATCAGAAAACGCCTTTGGTCCTACATCGGGTATGTCCTACGCGCAGACACCAACAGAATTCACCACCAATCTCTTGAATGGATACCTACAGGCAAAAGAGCCAGGAGTAGACCAAAAGAAACACTCAGAAGAACAATACTTAGAGAAAGCAAAACAACCAATATTCATACTATTCAAGAACTGCACAGATTAGCTTTAAACAGACAGAATTGGAGAGATCTGACATCTGCCATATGCGCTAACTTCAGCGCAAAAGGAAAATGAATGAAAATGAATATATAATGAAAGAATCGCACACACTATTCAATTGCTCATTCTAAACTTGCTTTGACGTTATTCTAACCATCCGAGAGCAAACATATACCTCATGTTCTTCTTCTGCATAGATCGCACGCATATTCCTGCTTGTTATCAGGATGTAATCGAGAGAACGAAATGCTTTGTTTCAAGAATTGCAGCTAGTCTGCGATATGTACATTTCGCTCTGACACTTACGACTTGGTAATACCCTCACCAACTAGTCTACCAACTATTAACTAACTAACCAACTAATGTACCAAATAATAACTAACTAACTTACTAGTCTACCAACTAACAAATTAACGAATTTACTAGTCTACCAAGTTACTGATTAATCAACTAACTTGCAAATCTTCTAACTAACCAAATAGTCTAAAAACTACCTCAATGCATTGACTTTGACAGAACGATTCAATACTGTAACTTTTCGATAATGTGGTTATGCTTGACTATTACTCGTAGTTATCAGCTCGCTCAGTACGCTTAACACCCGCATATCCGTTCAGAAATATGAGGGTAATCTTCCTGGTCGCATATTTCCCTAACAAATCCACTCATTGATGACGGACAGTTCCTGATTTTACTTTGAGGAGCACGCCCACTGTGTTACTTAGTATTCATGTATGAGAATAGTCATGTCACAGAAGCCAAAGCAATATCCCCTACCATAGGTTTATTTCCATGATGAGACTACTGGTGGTTGTGATGAATCTACCGCTATGCCATCAACAGATCGGCAAGAAAAGGTACACGAAACCATCAGATTAAGGGGGAGATACACCGGGGATATTGAAAAAATATCGAAATTTTAATTGTACGAAGATATTGGTAACAAATTAAAAGTATCCATTTATGCACATTTTTCTGTAAAAATGTTGGTCGCTGCATTAATAGCCTTTGAGATATTGACTTTTAAAATAGATAGGAGTGGGTCAGGAATTTTAATAAATATTGCAAAAATGATCAGTATGTTTTGAGAAAAACAGCGAACAGTTCATATTAATTAAAACAATGAACACCTCCCGATATCGATATACCTATTTAATTGTAGTAAATGACCTCATTTTGAATTTGAAAATCTTTCTTGCACACATGTCAAGTTTAGGTATCAGTTTGTAATCCAGTTATTACTCCAAAATGTCAGGAAAAAAAATATTCGAGGCACACAAGAAAACGTAAATTTCAAAGAAATAGATTTTCTAAGAGAAACTGTGAGTTCAGCGACGTTGATGTAGCTCCAGATATAAATAGTTGCAATGCCTAAAGGCCTAATGATCACATTATAGTTATGTTAGGCCTAGAAATATGTAGGATTGAAGATAATATTTATCAGCACATACATCTACTCATATGGAAACGCCATCTTCAAGCAAGTCAGAGAGAACGCTAAAAGAGATGTATGGATTATTTTATGACTGACTTAGAAACTGACAGTGAAGGTGAGAATAGACCAGACATAGATCTATCCAGTGAAAACAATTGTCATAAATCATCATGTGACAACAGCATAATTGATTTTGAAATGCTAAATATCTTCACATCATGTATGTCTGTACTGCTTCAGTATTGTTGATTTTGTGGAAACAGAGAGGCATGGACTAGTCGGAAAGTTTGTATTTAGTTATAGGAATAAGAAATGCACTAAGCAAATACCATGCAATTCAAATCAACAAATATCAATAAGCAATAATCTACAAATACATTCAGTCAATCGTAGATTTGTATTTGCCATGCGCTGTATCGGAGAAGTACTCGCTGCTTTGGAAACATTTTGCGGAATTGTGTGCTTACCACCCCACATTAAATAGAGTTCATACAAACTAATCAAGGAATCCATTGTCAAATTTGTTTCACCAGCTCAGTATGAAAGCACGAAGAAAGCAGCACAGATGGAATATAAATTATCTGAAGTTCCAGAGATAAAAGATGTATGTAGAAATATTGATATTTACAGAAGGTAACGCAGATCTTCATCTTGAGTGACTCTATGAATATGATTAGGAGTACACGTGGGTCTCGTTCGCGAAAAGTGGATTGAGGCCTTGAGAAAGGCGAGGCTGAAAGTGGTTACATTTATTTTCGTGCCGGGACATGTGGGTGTTCGAGGCAATGAAAGAGCGCATCAGCTGGCGTCATGCGCGATAGTAGTACATGACGATGGGGCAATGGATCGCATTGACGTTTTGACCAG